>JAOEHX010061344.1:0-10273 GCA_025448015.1 Bolborhynchus lineola
TTTCTTCCTCATATCCAATCTAAACTTCCCCTGTTTAAGTTTGAACCCATTACTCCTTGTCCTATCACTACAGTCCTTAATGAAGAGTCCCTCCCCACCATCCCTATAGACCCCTTACAGACACTGGAAGGCTGCTCTGAGGTTTCCACGCAGCCTTCTCTTCTCCAGGCTGAACAGACCCAACTTTCTTATCCTATCTTCATACAGGAGGCGCTCCATTCCCCTGATCATCCTCATGGCCCTCCTCTGGACTTGTTCCAATAGTTCCATGTCATTTTTATATTGGACACCAGAACTGCACACAATACTCCAAGTGAGGTCTCACGAGAGCAGAGTAGAGGGGCAGCACCACCTCTCTCAACCTGCTGGTCACGCTGCTTTGGATGCAGGCCAGGGTATGGTTGGCTTTTTGGACTGCGAGAGCACATACTGCTGGCTCATGTTCATTTTCTTACTGACCAACACCCCCAAGTCCTTCTCTGCAGGGCTGCTCTGAATCTCTTCTCTGCCTGACCTGGAGTTGTGCCTGGGATTACTCTGACGCAGGTGTAGGACCTTGCACTTGTCTTGGTTAAACTTCATAAGGTTGGCATCAGCCCACCTCACAAGCGTGTCAAGGTCCTTTGGAAAATCCTGCACTTAGACCCAGCTTTGTGGGGAGAAGGAGGTTTTTGTTTATTTTTTTGCAGATAAATATGACTTTAAAAATGGATAAATTAGCTCAAGAGTATCAACCAAACTTGTTATTGTGCTAGAAATTAAACTGATCAAAACCAACTCACATTGGCTGAAATTGGCAAAAAATAGTCATGAGCTTCTGTGTGATCCTTTGTGGGTTAGGATTTCAGATAATGCAACCCAATATAAGTCCTCAAAAACAATTTACAGTAGATGTGGATGGGAATTGGGGCTATTCTGTATTGTTCTGTATATTGTATGACAGAGAAAAATGTTAAATGGTTTATGTCAAACAGTCCAACAAACTTGTTTTAAGTATCCCTTTTTGAGGTACATGCTGAGAGACATATCTTAACATATGGAGCAAAATTCTTGGACATTGTGATTTAAATTTTTAGTGAATTTGGTAATATCTCTTGAACAGAATATCTGGCTGAGTTCTTCTTGGAATGGAAGCTGAGGCAGGACAACAAATGAAACATAATCCAGCTTTGACAAATCTGAAGTAGAGAGGAGACCTGAGTCCCTGTCTAAAGGCCTGTTTTGCCAAAACACACTCTTTAGCAGAATCTCATTCAATTCTTGCCATTACCTTGGTAGAGAGTCTCATTTACCCAGCTGCTGCAATTTTTGGAAAACCCTGCGAAAAGGTTATATATTTGGAGAGACTGAAAAAAAAACCCAAAACCAAAATAATAAAAAAGAGGTTCTTAGACTTCATGTGATACATTTCTGTGAGTTTTGTTCTAAGACTAGTTGAAATGTTTGGATGTAAATACAACTGGCCAAAAAATTTGCAATGAACCAATGTTGAAGTTAGTGTTCTTGCTGCTGTTTTGATCAAGAACAATCAAGCCATTCTGCAGCAACAGCCTGAACAACCCCTCAGTCCTCATGGCCAGGTCTGGTTCAAGAAGGGATTGTGTACAGGTGGATGACATTCATTTCACAGAATGACTCACAGAACGGTTTGGGTTGGAAGAGATGTTTAAGATCATCAGGTTACAACTCCCATGCCATGGGCAGGGACACCTTCCACCAGACCAGGCTCAAGCACATTTCATAAACAACTAAGCAGGAGCTCTCCATCACATGCCCTCCAGCCCCCACAGGGACATGCAGATCCGAATCAATGACTGCTCCTTTAGATGCCTTTAGACTTCATGGAATCAGACTATGACTGGTCAGATGTAAACACCTTGAGCCACCTGAAATGTAGATGGAGGCATCTTCTTTGATCTATTAACCCATTCCCGTGGTGCTAAACTACTGGCTAAGGTAGATACAACTGATCTACAGCCACTGAGGAACTGGGCCCGTACTTTAAAGTAAAACTGATTATGAATTCCAAGGAAATAGTAATTTAAAATAATAAATCCAGTATCTATATGAGCCCTTGAATAGCAGCTGAATATCTTATGAAAAACATCCTCAGGCTGTTTGGCTTTGTGAAGCTTTTTAAGGAATTAAAATATTATAGAAATTCCAAGTAATTTCTCTGCAGCAAGAATGCCTGGGTGGCTTTAGAGAAAAAGACAGACTAAATGTTTCTAGACAGCTCTACGCAGGCGTGTTGATCACAGAGCATAATGAAACCATAAAGAAGAGTTCAAGTGTGCTTTAAATGTGTTCCATTTGGTGAGTAATTTTTAAATCCTCATGCAGAGTGGGTTTTAAAATGTAACATGTAGTCCTCTGCTAATTACAGCTTGAAGATATTTGGCTGCGCTCCATCTGGGTTAGGTTTTTGGCTATCATTTCTATCTTAGGAAATTACTAGCTGGTTCTGCTGTAATATTTAAAGTCCCAGGTGAACAATATTGTTTCTGTTAAATGAAGGTTGATGCTTTCCAGAAAACAGAGAAAATCACATGATAAACTGTGCCCTGGTCTTCCCCTGACAGATGGGAGAGCAGATCGCTCAAGGCATCTCTTATAGTGCACCATACTACTTGCTTTGACATGTGAACAGGGGATGCTGCATGGTCAAGGCAGTGTGGGTACTACCATCCCATTTCCAGCTGCATCTCAATGTCCACAGCTGTAAGTGAAAGCTAATGCAAGGCACAGACAGCCCACGCTAAACCTCCAAGTAGTGCTGCTACATCCAAGGTACATCAAGTCATGTGCTCCATGGCACCCCTCTCACACATGCTGCTTTGATTGTACCTCTAGGACAAAACAGAGTCTTCACTATCAAGATGGAACATAAATATGATATTCACTGTGAACTATATTCACTATGTAACATATATATTTAATCTGAATATAGCCTCTTTTAAGTACAGGTGGCCTTAGGGACTACTTCCCCAAACAAAACAGCTCTATTCTAGTGTAAGCACTGCAGTGTTTATTCACTAGCAAATCACTCCTTATGTGTTCTTTGCCCTTTCCCCTTCTGCTCTGAGAGCTTCTCTCAGTGGCATCCAACACACTTAGTTCTCACAACTATCCCAGAAAACCTGATGATGGCTTGCTACAGTTTCAACACTTTGATCTGGAGCTCAGTTACTATCAGAACTGCAAAGGAAATTAACAAAAAATGTTGATTTATTTGAACCAGTGGAACAAGGGAAATATTTGAAGGGGGTGGGAGCAGGGACAAAGAGTTGGTACGATATTTTGTGCTGTTTCTCTAAGAGCTGTAAGATAAAATGTTTGTACTAACTCAGCATTTTTATAATAGTAAGGTAAAGTCTGAAAATTTTGGGTAGCAGTGACAAAAAAGAATACAGAAACTAAGTCAGCTGAAGCAATGAGTGACCCACAAATGCAAGAAGATACTCTGTGTAAGTCCTGTGTGAAGGCCAATATAAATTTGTGCATACCTGGTCTGCATTCAGCAGATAAGATATAAGCAAGGTCACACATGTAAGACAGAACACAGAAAAGTTTTGTGTAAATTAGTGGAAATTTTTCCTGTCCCAGTTTCCATCTAGACACCATTATCAGTGAATCAGGACAAGAAAAAAATGGTTAGGAAAGGCAAACATAGCAAAATCACTGGCAAGCTATTTCCTTTTCCTTTATTTTGTTTGCTTGCTAATTAATAGAAGGTAAAACTAATCATGCCTCTGCTTTTCTCCACAACCTAATTTACTAAGATTCAGTATCGTATGAGCTCTGCCTGAAAGCAATACTGCTAAAGAACATAAGTTTTAGTTCTACCCACCACTTTTGAAAACAGCAAACTGATTTAAAAAATACTAATTCGTCCTGGATCATAAAAGATAAATATCATGAAATCTTATCCACCATTTAATCTACTGTTGTTTTATTTGTGCCTATACAGGTTTTGAGTTTTATCAATTTATTTAGTACTGAAAATTCATTTAGATATGAATGACCTATAAAGAATGAAGTTCTGGTTTATCAATACCTTTCAAGCACCTACCATAAATGCTGTGCAGAGGTTGTGATAGTCTTTATTCAACATACAAGCTGTACAGATGGTCAGCTAAATCTCCTGGCACTGCTTGCAATCTCCAGTCTAAAATGTAATCATAAGAAGCTGTTTCTAGTAAAACTGATTTTTTGGTAGTAGAAGAGACATTTCATTTTTTTTGATTACATGAAGTTCATACAGGCCAAATATTTACTAGCCATTACCGAAGTCTCCATCCATGCTAAAACAGTGGCCAAACTTTGGAAAATCTAGTATCAAAACCAGGCATAATCCAAAGCAAAGGTCTTAAGGTCTGGATGTATTCTTACCCTATTTCTGAGAAATGCTTTCCAGACCTACCAGAGCAGTATCTTTTCTTTCCTTTCCTTTCTTCATTTCCACATGCTTTCTTCAGCTGGTTTGGGTTGAGTGATTTTACGCTGTTTTTTTTGTATGAGTTTCCAAAATGTTAATATGCTTTACTGGGAGTCACCTGAGAAGAAACTTATGTTTTCCAGCTTTTACAGGCTCAGGCATTCAGAAAATAGCTAGCCAGTGCATCAAATTCAGGTAATCTTATCACTGTCAGGCCACAACAAGAAGCTTGTGCATTGGGTTTTTTTTTGCTTGTTTACTGTAATTTGTTAGGATTTGTATATTCATATTACTATGCATTTTTGTGAATGATGTAAAAGAAAATTTATCTGTTTGAACAGGCACAAAATCTCAAGGTTCTGCAATTAGAAATACAGACACTTTTTTTCTTTTCCTTCAGGTTTTAATCCATCATCTGATACATTGCTCTGATTCCATTTTCTCTTTCCTGAAGCAAACAGTTAATACAGAAACAAAAACTCCTGCAAAAAATGAAAATAACTTCCTACTTTCCATCTGAGACAGGAATCCCAGCCCAGTGAAGGACTTTTAGTGGGAAACAAAAGCACAGGAACAAGCGCACCTGAGGTTTCTCTTCTCCTTTCTTCAGTGGTAATCCTGTTTTCCCCTCCCTACAGTCCTTCAATAACTTTCTCTTCACTCCACTTAACTAGCATACATATCCATCATATTATTCTTGTGACCTGAAGAGTAGTCTGTCTCCTTCTTCTCCCTGGACACTGAAACATCTCAAAGAGACAAATGGGGTAGATTAAGGGTGACCATTGTGATTTTTTTAGAGAAACTGCTCAAAGATCTAAGGTTAAAAAAAATAACTGAACTTTCAACTGGAAGAGTGGGAGGAAGATAAATACAGAGGCAATTAAAGCTACCGCAAAAAAGATAAGAATGTCAAAAAACACCTTTCCTCTCAAGCTAACATTTGATGCAATGATGCTCATTTTCAAAGCAGTATACAAACTAATTATTCTTCACAACACAAGATAAACTTGTTCTTCACTAGGAGGAAAAACAAGAGAAGACTTTTCTTTTGCAAAGTGTATAAGGACAAAAGGTCATAGTGAGGGAATGCGCTGGAAGGCAGCATTGAGACTAAGGCATGATTGTAACAGTATCAAGGTGCTGAATTCTGTTCACTAGAAACTGAGTATCAGTGAGCCCAGGCTCCCTTAGAAGTCCTTGGAAAGAAAGAGTGACTTCAACACCTGGTTCAAACCACATGGAAATCTACCTTTGAGTAGTTCTGGATGTGTCCATAACTCTTTTCGGTTGTGAAAAAGGCCTAGCTGAGACTAAGGATTTGGTCTTGATTTCTGTGTTATTGAATAAGGCGACCCAAGTCCATTCCTTTTTATCTATCTTCTGTGTTTCTTATCTTACAATGGAAGATCTCCGGAAAGGGCTGTGTTTTATTATGTGTTTATTCAGAGTCTGTAGTACAGTGTAGCTGTTATCTAAGTCTAGGGCTCCCAAGAAGTTGTGCAGTACAGATATATTTCTGAAAAAAAAAAAATCTCTTCAGAGAATGGTAATAACAAATCAGCTTTTCTGAGTATGTGTTAAATGACAAATACCTTGACGTAAACTAGGGAAGAAAGGTGAATGGGGCAATAATGTAGCTATGTAGTTACATATAAGGGAGTGTAAGTGGTAACCTGATGGTTTGGGGATTAAATGTGGGGGGTTTTTTTGCTGCAACAACAAAATAGTTTTTCCTTTTAAAGGGAATAATAAGTCCTTTTTAATACTAATTAAAGACACAACTACTACAACTAAAACAAAATCTAAAAAATAAAACCTAGTGAAATTCTGCAAACTGCACAAAGTGTGCTATTAATCCAGAGTAATTATTGTTATTATGATTTCTTGCAATTCATATTGTTATAAACTGACTGTGCTGAAGGAGAACATCTTATATCAATCAGGGCATTAAAGTCATGGGGTTACTACACTGTATCTCTGTAATTTTCCAGGGAAAATTCAGACTTGGTGTCACACTTTTCCCCCCAGTTAGGCTATGGAATACATTTGCGCAATAGTCAAAATAATTTGTTTAATTCTTTTGAATTAAGTTAGTTAAAATCTGGCATAATAATAGTCTAGTGTATGACTGTCCGATAGAAACATTTTTTATGCCTGTAGATCCTGATCAGAGTTGCTGGATTTAACTGCAGTGAAGCTCAAGTACACAATGCAAAAAGCTAGTTAATTCATCCCATTTATGCCTTTCCGAAAAGAGCAAACAAGCCACAGATAGATTCTGAATATGTTATAAACCAAAATGAACATTTAAACCTTGAGTTTTCACTTTACATTTTCAGATTTTTTTTTTCTGATTTGTTACTTATTTATTGAAAACTTCTCTGAACACCCACCATTGATGCATCTGAATCATCAAGTTATAAACTGAGTCATTCCTTTAACTGGGCTTGATAATGTTCAGCCAAATCTAGGATCAGTAAAACATATTTCTAGGCAAATTACCAGGAACAAAATAAACAAAAAACTAGTAGACAAACCCTATTCCTAATAATCATAATTAGACACCCTGTGGTTATCTGAGTTTTGCATATTTTTGATCAGGACAGTTTTTATTATTGAAAGAATTGGTGCCACACCATTAAGAAACTGATTATTTTTTAACTATTTTTTTTTGTTTCAAAACAATCCTTGTTAAATTTTTTGAGAGTTTTCCCACAGTGTATTGAGACTGAGAGTGACAATGGAAATGCAGTGGAGGGTGGGGAAACTTGTTTCTCAAAGAGAAATATCATTACATTTCAGCTCATCTGGGTTCATGTGAGAAGCTGCAGCTTTTAGCTCCCAGTTCAGACCTTAGCAGACTTCAGTCAGAAGTTACTGAACTTTTGTATGAGCTCAGACCTGTTAATGTATTACCTCTGAACAGTCTCTCCCTGTGCCAACCAATCACATACCAGTCAAACTCTGGATGGATGTGTGTTGAAGTGCACGCTGGAGGTTATTGAGCTGCATCCTGACAGCATTGTCCCATGAGAAACAACATGCCTATACACAGCAACCCAGCTCAATACAGAAACACGTGAGTGCCCCAAACATTTAGGCAAGTCCGTGTGGTCCACTGTAGCATTAATCACAGCTTATAGGCTAGGTCTCAGAGCAAAGAAACCACATCAACCTGATGTTGACCTTGAGCTCGTCTGTCTTTCTCTGCCTTTCCTTCTGCAGGACAAGTTGTCCATGAGCCAGCACTCAGCCGCATGGCAGCTAATGCAAATCTAAACCTGTTGTGCCAACCTTCCCAAATGTTCCTGCCGCGTGTTCCCTGCTACTGAATGGAGCAGGGTACCCCAGCAGCAGAGGATGCAGAGAAGATAGAGATATTGAATGCCTTCTTTGCTTCAGCCTTTAATGCCAAGGCTGGCCTTCAGGAATCCCTGACCTAGGTGTTCAGTCAGAAGGTCTGGAGAAAGGAACTCTTCCCATTGATTGAGGAGGATTGGGTTAGAGATCACGTTGACAAACTTGACATCCATAAGTCCATGGACCCTGACAGGATGCACTTACAAGTGCTGAGGGAGCTGGCAGACATTACTGCTGGGCCACTCACAATCATCCTTGAAAAGTGCAATCAGCAGAGGTGCCTGAGGACGGGAAGAAAACAAATGTTACCCCAGTCTGCAAAAGAGCAAGAAGGAGGATCCTGGGAACTACAGGCCAGTCAGTCAGTTCTCAATCTACCTCACCATCTTCTCATCCAGCCCACATTTCCTAAGCTTGCCTATGAAGACATCAAAAGCCTTGCTGAAGTCAAGGTAGATAACATCCACTGATATCTCCTCATCTATCCATCCAGTTGTCCCATTGTAGGAGGCAGTCATGTTGGTTAAGCATGATTTCTCTTTGGTGAATCCATGCTTACTACTCCTGATCACCTTGTCTTCCACACACAGTCTCATCTCCGTCCCTGGAAAGGTGATGGAATAGTTCATCCTGAAGGCCTCAAAGAGAAATGACACTTTTAAGTACAATGTCTTTCTGTTCTGGATTCACTGGTAACAGTTATTTTTCTCCTTCTTAGTAGCTGGCACAGCTGTGTTTCAGCTTTAGTCTGAGAACAACGCTGATAACACCAGTGTTTTAGTTGTTGCTAAGTAATGCTTGCTTTGATCAAGGAGTTTTCAATCTCATGCTGTGCTAGTGACAAGGGGCACAAGAACCTTGGAGGAAGCAGAGACAGGATACCTACCCAAACTAGCCAAAGGGGTATTCCGTACCACAACACATCATGCCCAGTAAATAAACTGAGAGAAGTCACCCAGAAGGCCCAGTCCACTGCTTGGGTCAAGCTGGGTAACAGTTGGCAGTTGGTGAGCAATTGTATTGTGTATCACTTCTCTTTATTGTGGGGTTTTCTTTTTGCTTACCTTTTCAGTTTTATATTCTCTCCCCCCTATTACTTTCTTTATCATTATTATTATTAATAGTAGTTTTGTATTTTACTTTAGTTACGGTACTGTTCTTATCTCAACACGTGGGGTTTATGTTCTTTCTGTTCACCTCCCCATCACCTGGGGGGAGAAAAAAAGGGAGGAGTAAGCAAGCACCTACATGATTCTGAGTTACCAGCTGGGTTTAAATCGCGACACTCTCAAAAGAATGATGTGACCTAAACCAATTTCTTTTAACCATGACTTGTGCCTTATGCCTCCACTTTATTAAATATATTTATCCTTTGTCATTAATGAAATTGCTAATTACAATCTGTCGTATGACCTCACACTAAGGAACACTACTATTAAACTTCCTCAGGACTGATATTTCTTTGAAAGAACCTTTCGTCACACCCCATTTAGTCAGCTTCTTATTCCTTCAAAATTTCTTGTATCATATCCATTCTTTCCAATTACATTTCTAATTTGCCACACAGTACTCTATCAAGTGCTTCACTGGAGATCTGTCAGCACGTCCTATTATTAATAGACTTTTAGTTGGAACTACAAAAAGATACAAAACAAAGAAGTAAACATCCATAACTTTACATTATTTTCACAAAATTAATTATTATTCTCTTGGTGACAGGTAACATTTAGAAATTAAACTTCAGAAGCAAACACAGTACAAACTGTTTACAGAGGTGCATAAAATGTCACCTTTCCTTATCTTTATCTGCAATGAGGAGTTATGGTCTCCACTTCCTGAGTATTTGCTGAGGTATATGAAAGCCAGATCCACAATCAAATTAGGATTATATAATATTAGCATGGATAATACTAGGATGTTAATACTAGTACTAAGTACAATGAAATAGAACCTAGAATCACCATAAACATCAACAAGTTCAGTATCAGCAGATTTCTTGGAGTGTAAGACTGCTAAAGCCTCTTTCCTCTACAGATTGCCTTTCAATAACTTTATCCTTTGCAGCCCATGAGATTAGTTTCAGAATAAAGTAAGTGTTTAAAGCGTTATTTGTGGCTTTTATAATACATAAAATGGAAACATCTTCTGGGCTGCTGTGAGATTACTGACAAATCCCATCTCTCCTCCCGGGTTCATCAGCATACCAGGGAAATTTATCAAGAATAATTCGTGTCATAATCCATTTTAATCTCACAATGTTTCAACTTTAATAATATTTTCAAACATCTTCAGATACATTTATCAGGTTGCTGAAAATGTGAGAAAAGATGCAAAGAAATATTTTATTGTAACTGGAGATACATAACTAACTTTAAGTGAATGGCCTGAACCACATCTTAAACTTTACCATATCGCATTACTTTTTGAATACATAACATGTCAGAAAGAGTAGTATTATAAACTGGATACATC
>JAOEHX010061347.1:0-19737 GCA_025448015.1 Bolborhynchus lineola
GAGGGAGAGGGGGGTGAGGGGTGGTGGTAAGAAGAAGTAAAGTTGTAGCTAGAGAACAACTTGCTTGTTTCAGTTATTCCCTGATCCTTTTACTGGAGAAATAGCTGGGGATCATGCTAGCTTTTTCTAATACATAACAAGTAAAGATATTATGCTGCACTAAGAGCAAGGAGAATACTGATTCCTCTTTTTACCCTGCTGTCATTTGTAAAATTTCAGGTACTTTTTGGGGCAGAGAAAGCCGTATGCTTTTAGGCAATTGCTTATATACAATTGTATGACAGAGAAATAACTGCCTCAGGAGCACCCAAGGAATCAAATGTCAGCTGTATGACTTCAAGCTTGCAAAAGAGCTTAGATAATTTTCAGCAGCAACTAGTCTTGTCTAAGTAGCTGTTGAACTGCCTGTAGTTGTCTTGAATACTTGATGTAAAATTGTTTATATATTTAGAAAAGGTTTTAACAGTACCTGAGAGGAGGAGAGCTGTGTTTCGTGTCTCTCTGTCAAAAACTCCTACAAAGTCCATTTAAAATGTGGACTAACTGAAAAAAACATGAGTCAATTCACTGAAGAGTTTATAGAAAAGTTGACAGTGGGCTATTTTTAAACATAATCATTTTATTTTTGAATAAATGTGCAACTGCTTTTCATGTATTAATTTTAGAAGCATGTTTCATAGCTGCCTTTAGGGAGTCATTCTTTCTCCAAATCCTTTAATTTAGTTTGGCCATGGTGTCCTACCAGCGTTAAATACTTTCCAATTTTCTTCTGCATTATTCTTAAGCATAAAATTCTATCCTGTTACCACCACAATTTTCCTTTGTGTTGGCTTCTCACAATTTAAAACTCTGGTCTTAAAAATTTGGGTTTAACAAAAGATCTACTTGTCTCTTCTTAGTTCTATCTCCTTTCATCAGAGTGACAGCTCTGTTGAAAGGCTGTGTAGCCTAGGGTGATCCTAGTGTGATCTATCAATGATTGCTGTCTGTCTGTCTTAGCATTCCTTAGCATTATTTAGAATAATTGTTTGCTTTGCCTTTTACTGCAGAGCAGACTACTAAGTGTGAATTATACAAAAATGATCATTGTAGCCTTCTCTGGTCTTTGTTTCAGCCATAGAACTCTGATTCCTCAACATTTGCATTCTTCATTTTAATTATCCTGATGTTTCATTGAGGCTGTTGTTGCTCAGGCCTCAAGGAATGGTGCTGCATAAATATAAAAAGAACAACAGGTTCACCCACTACTGTAGTTCATCTATTGAAATTTGAACAATTTGCGGCCTGCAAAATGCCAGCCCATGCAGTTGAGGGATAAGAAATCAGTCAGAATCTCCCCGAAACCATTGGGATTGAAATGGTAAATAACAATCCTTTTTTAACTCCGAAAACCACAGAAATCTGTTTCCCCTCCTGTCCTTTGCATCCTTCCAGTGATGCAAGCAGTAGTATCCTTTTATCCCAGTATGACTTTCCCACATTGCTTCAGTCAGTGTGTACATCATAAATGAAGAAGTAAGCAAAGAAATTAAGAGTACTGGACAGAGACTTTGTTGAGCAAAGCCTTTATCTTTACATCACAGTCAACATGAGAGTCCTCAGAAATCCCCCTGCAGTGCCTTAAACAAATCATCTGCTTTGTTAACCTTTGTCTTTTCTGATGCTGAGTATTTCTCTTCTCCCCCACTACATCTTCTATAAAAGTTTAGTTTTAATTATTCTTATTTAAAGATTTTTATAATCTGATTAGAATCTGAGGTAAATGTTCATCTTATAAATCAGTGGTACCTTGAATACTCCATAGTTCAGGTAATATAAAAAGAAGTTGTAAGGTTACATTGCATTACACCAAAAAGTAAATATAGTTCCATCTTTCTGTAAAATACAGTTTGCAAACCTTGTTTTCTGCTATGAACACATTGTCTATTTGCAGGAAAGATAACCATGACTCCTTCTTGTTTCATTTTCCCACTTAGTGCTGTAAAATGAAAATGTTTGGCCTTTCAGTTATAAAAAGCTTTTCACCAAACCCTTAAGTGAGGTAAATCAGTGCATCCTCTTTGAAGCCAGTGGAGCTGCTCTACTTTGTGTCAGCTAAAGCTGTCATCCAGTAGGTTAGTTGCTTCCTTTGGGGTTAAAGCTTCATGGACTCTGTACGTTATGTTAACTAACTCTCAAAAGACTTGAAAAACCTCATTCTGAGTCTTTGCAGTTGTGTGCACTCAAGCACCAGCTACAGCTAAATTATAAACTATAACTGCTTTGCCCCTTTCAGTTCATTCTTTTAAAAAAAATGTAATTTACTCTGCAATACTTGTTTCACACTTTGTAGGCCAGTAGGAGTTTTTGGTGTGCCCCACACTATAATTAACAGTGCTTTTTGTCTTCTTCTTACATAGGGGGCTTCCTAGGGACATGCAGACAATAAGGCTCATCTAAGGTTCAGTGAAAGTATTTGAGGAGATTCTGCCAAGAAACTAGTATTTCAAGATATTTTGAACATAAAAGCCATTCCAGGGAAAACTGATCCCACAATAGGACAGAGAGTTATTTTTAAAATTGCTTCAGGCTTTGCAGCTGGTTTTTTATTTGATTTTAGTATGTGTTGGGGTATTATTATTATTCCTTGATGTTTTAAAGATAAGTCCGGTGTATGGGCATTCTACAGAACAATCCTGCAAAAGTCAACAATTCCAGACACTGCTTTACAGTATAGCTACTAAGCATAGGTGTTATCCATGTCTATCATTATTCTACAATAACAGAGACACAAAGACCTGTCTTTGTCTGGGGCTTTGTTGATAAAATACTAACATGGAGAACCTCAAGTTGCAGAAGTAATATTGTTATTGTTAAGATTCAAAACAACAGAGATATGAAAGACTTGAAGTAGCACTTGGGTATTGCAAAGCTCTATTTTTTCTAACTGACTGCTGCTATGTATCTTGCCTAGGTTCTGAAATTGCGCAAATATAAAAATATTTACAAAGTTTCCAGCATTAATCTTTATTGACTTTAGCATCTAAACCACCAGTCCTTCTTAATTTTTCTTGGCTGGTTTCTCTTTTTCCATCTAGCGACCTCCAAGGTGGGTCAGTGCTACTAATTTTACCTTTTTAGACTCTGCAACTGAATCCGGAGACAAAATTATGTTCTCCCTGCTGCTCAAATCAGTAACTTGCCTTGGTTTTACTGGGAGCAGGACTTGCCCTGAGAAGGCTACAATTTTGAACAGGGATATAATGAATTAGACACAGACTCAAGGTTTGTATCCAGTGATCTGATAAGACACAGACTCAAGGTTTGTATCCAGTGATCTGGTTTTCAGCTATTCACTTAAAGCAGAAATCATAATTAAGATCAAAACACTAACTTCTGAATCATTTTTCCATTTAGGTACTTCTATGTCCCACTGTTGCCATAATTTGTAAGTGCTTCCCAAGGTTTTAAAAATAGAAAGAACAAAATGCTCTCCTGTTTTCTTACCCCCTCCTTTACTTCCCAAACCCTGTGAAAAAATAGCTTTGTTTAGGGAGGTTTACTTTGCTTCCCTTATTTGCTCTTTGCATATGTGAAGAATTTGCAGAGGGAAAGATACATTACAGAAATGGGTCCTGAAGAAATGCTATTATTCTTCACAGTGGTCAGGACCACATTCAGTATCCCTAGATCCCTCTCCTGGGAGAGTGCTATGTCTGTTACTTTAACCTCTCCCACTGGTGACACAATTCTTGTTGGCAAATATTTTTGCCATATGGTCATGACAGATGCTGAGCAGTGGTGCCTCCTAATTTGATGTCTGCTCTAAATTGTACTTCAACATGCACGGGTTCTACTTTGTCAGCTCTGGATCGGTTTTAAGACCTTCTGGTAAACCAAGAGCCTGCTAACAGCTCTGTAGCACTGGTGAATGAGAAAGTGCTTGATCTGTCTCATAGTGCATCTGTTTTTTTCTTAAAAGCTTCTGAGAAGTGTGAAAAGAATTACTGAGTCTCAATGGTGGTAAAAGGGGCCAGCTTCAAATGCACTTTTGGGAGGCAACAGGTTTTCAACAAGGTTGGTACCCTGCCCTCATTTGATGGTATGAGGTGAAGTGCAATTCTTTCTTTTCCATTTAAATGGAAATTTGCCTTTCCATTTGTCTTTCCTTCTTTCTGTATCTCTTGCTTCCAAATGGGGGTCACACACAGGAAGAAGAACAGCAGGTCTCCAGTGCAGGACTCTGCATTGACTCTGATTCTCTCCTGCCATTTAGACAGTTTCTCTTTGGTACTCAGATGTTCTCTAGTCTTTTGATTGAAGGAAATCAGGGTTGTGGCTTTCAGTGCTGTTCTCATGGATTGCTTTCAGCAGCAGTTTCTAGTGTACATATTCAGATTTGTTGGATATAGTGTGTTGAAAATGTTTCTGTGGCTTCTTGTTAATCATCTTAAAGTCAAATAAGAGGTCTTCTACCAGCAGGGCCTTTACTTTGCAATCCAGTTACTTTGGTCAACAAAACCAATTTCTTCTTCTTGTTAAAGGCTTGATTTTTGTACAAGGCCAATACACTGTTTCATTTTCTAAAGCAAAGGAAATTTATCTGAAAAGGTGATGGCAGTAGTTTCTTTCATAAAGACGTAACTTAGGGATGTATCTGTGTTAATGATCTTGCCTGCTGTGTGACTTCATTGCTAGGTGCAAATGAGTAAAGTTATAGTTTACTCACCCAAACAAGACCGTATCTAGGAATGTATTTCCACACACTATTTAAAGAACAGGCCAGACAATATGTTTATGGTAAACTAACAGAAAGGAACCCCTGAGTCTGTGTTTTAAATTTCAGGAAAAAGGGTACTTGAAGGTGCTCTTACCTAGCAAGCCTTTTGAAAGCAGAACACAGCTAGGAAAACCAGCCTCTCTTTTCTTCCTCTGCAATGCACATGTGTCTTGTTCATGTCCAGGGAATGTTTTCAGTAGCAAATATTTTTTTTTGCTTGAAAAAGAAAAATCATCCAGGAATTTCTAATCCAAGCTTAAACTGGGAAGGAGGAAAGTGTTTTCACTAAGAGAAGATATCTCTAGTCCTTAATCAGTTCAAGTCTGTTTTTTTAAAAGCAGTTCAAGGGAGCGGTCACAACAGTTACACAACTGCTGCCTTAGGGGAGTGGTATTTTGCCTTTGGCATCTCCTGCGTTAAGTGGAGAAGAGACATTTGGGGCTAGAAGAATGATATATATCTGCGGGAGGGAAGGAGCAGCAGGGGTGAGGGGAGCACTTTAAATGAATTCTTTAATGGGAGCCCTTTCCAGAAGGCATCCATGGTATTCCTCTGCAAAAGGAAGAATAAGTACTCAGCACCATATATGGTGACACTTTTATGTTTTTTAATATAAACACGTACAGGCTGGAGCAATCCATGTAGATGGGTTTTTGCTGATTGGCTGGGTCAGGGGGGAGGGAAGGAAATGAGACCCTGCTTTTAATATCTTAACATTAGAAAACTTATGAGCCTGGGTTTGAATAAACAAACAGTAGGCAGAGTTGGAAAGATATTCAGCCTTGCAAAATAGCCCCTTCCTCTGCCTTGATTTTCCAGCTTTTTTATTTGTTTTCCTTTAGTTTGTTTGTTTGCAGCTGTTTCATTCTGCAAATTGCTTTGATTTTTGTTCAGGGAGTATATTCATCCCAGTGTAGATAGCAACAGAACAGTAAAAGCTATTTGAGACAGCTTGGCTCCAAATATAAGAGAACCAAATCCATTCAGTCAACCACCACAATGCTGGGCATAGGAAAGGAAGATGCCACGCTGGGTTTGGACTGCTCTAGTGCAGAACACAATCACTTAGCTCAGGAAAGTTACAATTTTGGAGGGAGAAACCTCTGCTTCTCTGATTTTACTTAAATATTTCAGGAACCAAGTTGGAGAATGCAGCTGCCAGGTGTCTCTGATGCTGCGAGAGAGTTCAGCTTCCCCAGCAGAAATGCTCAGAGAGTGAGTATTTTTCCCAGGGACTTGCATGGGTGGGTTCTATTTTTTGCTCCGTTAATTCCCTGCCCTTACAGACCCAGGCTGGCTGCTGTTCAACCTAATCCCCAAATGTGACCCAACAAATTGTTTTCATCATACAGGCTAAGCACGTTGTACCAAGCCAGAGTAGAGAGATCTTTTTTCTTTGTGCCCTTATATGGCTCCTGAAGTCATCATTGATGCAACAGACTAATGGAGTGTGCTCCTCTAATCAACCTCCCCCTCTATAAACACATTTTGTTCCTGCTCTGAGATAGTTCTCTGACATTTTTAAACCAGCCCCTTTCCTGGCTCTCTCTTTCTTTTCTTTTTTGGATCATAGTGGGAGGGAATCAGCCAGTCCTGGAGAGCGGAGAGATGATGGAGATCATGGTAAACTAACATTTGGTAGAACAAGTAGTTTCAAAAAGATCAGCAGTGAAACCAGAGCAACTGAGGTAGAACAGGAAGACGTCCGAGGTGTGCTGAAAAGGCGAGTGGAAACTCGGGAACACACAGAGGAGAGCCTGAGGCAGCAGGAAGCTGAGCAACTTGATTTCCGTGACATTTTAGGCAAGAAGGTCAGCACCAAAAGTTTTTCTGAGGAGGAACTGAAAGAAATCCCAGCCGAGCAAATGGACTTCCGAGCAAACCTGCAGCGGCAGGTCAAACCCAAGACCTTATCAGAAGAGGAAAGGAAAGTTCATGCTCCTCAGCAAGTGGACTTTCGCTCTGTGCTGGCCAAGAAAGGCACCCCAAAAACCCCATTGCCAGAGAAGGCACCACCTCCTAAACCAGCAGTTACAGATTTCAGATCTGTGCTGGGCTCAAAGAAAAAGCCACCTGCAGAGAATGGTAGTGCTAACACCCCAGCACCAAATGCCCACACCAATTCTGGAGCTCAGAATGCGACCCCCAATTCTCAAGCCCCTGTTGCCAAACCAGCAGTTAAAAAAGAAGAGAAGAATGACAGAAACTGTGAACATGGGTGTGCAGTAGTGGATGGCAGAATAACTGGGAAAAAAGCTGAAAATAAAGCACCAGCAAGCAAACCACCAGCAAGCAAAGGAACAGCACCTTCCTTTACAGAAAAGCTTCAGGATGCTCAAGTAGTAGATGGTGAAAAATTGGTCTTACAATGTCGGATTTCCTCTGATCCCCCTGCAGCTGTCACCTGGACTGTCGACAACAAAACCATCAAGTCATCGAAGTCCATTGTCATCTCCCAAGAAGGTAAATTAATTGAATTACAAGCCAGCAGGATGGCACACTTATATCCGGCTGTTGATTAATAATATTTGATTCATTAAAGGTAATGCAATACTTTATTTAAGTCTCCTGCCACTAACTGTTTCCAGATGCATCTTTCTTGCTATTTCAGTGGAGTACACAAGGTACAGTATTGTTTGACATTTCTTGCAGATTCTCCTTTAACAGCCTGCAGATATAATTTCTTTTTTTTTAAAGTTGAACTTCTTGCATTTTTAAATGCTGTTTACATAACTAATGCTGTTTAAGGAGCTGGTGCATGATGTTTATTTAAGCTGAACTTCAAGGATTCAGAACACTGAAAGCAGAATAATGTTACTGCTGGTTTACAAATTCTAATTTAATTCTTCTGTATGTTTAATATTTCAGGCTTTTTATTGCAGTAATGAACACAGAAACAAAGAGTTGAGTTATAGAAAGAAAGTACTCAACTTCAAGTTGTACATTTAAGATCAAAGTTGGGAATTGATTTACAGTGTATTTAATGCACCCACCGCAGTTGCTTTTGTTACCTTTACAGACACTGAAATATTTGAACCCCATTGGCCTGATGACTTTTAACTAATTTAAAACCAGTACAGAGTTTGGTAAAAGTCCTCAGAGAGAATACTTACGGTTGCTAAATTTAATGATTTCCTCATATTCCCCATTCCGGATAACCAAACCGTACTACACCAGTTTTGTATGAAAGTTACTTTTGCATGTAGACAAAACATATTTTCCTTGCTACAAAAATAGAGAGGGTAACTAATAATATAGAAAAACTTCTTTACTTCATATCTATTTCATAAAACACTGAGGGCATTATATGTAGAAAGACACTGTCTTGCATGTTGTAGTAGAAAAGTTAAAGTTCACATTAAGAATTATAGCTTGACAAAGGGGTCTGCACTGTTAATTGTGAATATTTTTGCATTTAATCCAGACTATTTTCAGTGTTATTAAATGAGAACCAAATGAATGCACACAATGGTTCACCACAAACAGTGAACCCTCGTGCAGTGTTCCAGGCGCTGAAACATGAGTGTTCTTTAAAGTGAATGCAGTCAGAAACAACATTGCCTTCAGATAGGGTGTGGAAAACAAAGGTACCTGAGAACTACATTAAGGGGATGTCAAAGTAAGTAGATGGAGATGGTAGCAGGTGTGTTGTGTCTGGCATGTGTCTGAAGTAGCATAAAAAATGTATTTTTGCACCTATGATGATTTTCACCAGAGGGGACTTTATAGAATAGGGATAATAACTGTCATGTATTTGAGAAGAAATTAACTAGTGGAAATGCTATCCTTGTAAAAAGGAATCATAGGATCAGGAAGGTGGGCCACTGCAATTTTGTCAGCCCTATAACTGGAAGAAAAGTGTCAAGGGTTTCCTTGGAGCTGCTCAGATTAAAAAGAAATTGTGCATCTCCAAGTTTCATGTCTCCAATCAAAGTATATCAAATATATAGCATTAGTGTATGGAAGCTTCTCAGCTATGGTGGAGCCTCCTAAATTCCTGAAGCTTTAGTGTTGTGGTGCTGCAGAAAGTCATCTTCTTGATGGAAATAATCTGAATAATTGACTGTTACAATCCCCCAATTTATATTCACTTTATAAAATGGTACTTTGGAGATGAAAATCCATTGTATGTGTGTGTTTACAGTGATGTGATCCTCATGTACATAAATGCTGTACCACCTGCCTGAGCAGAGGATGTGACTTATCCCATTCAGTTTGTTGGGACTAGGTGACAGTCAAAACACCCTAGAGCTGGCATTTTGTCAGGATGTCATGCTTAAGAGTGCTTTCTGTTGAGGTAAAGAATGAAGGTCATCAAGGGATAAGGAATCCAATGTTTCAGGAAAGCTTGTGCAAGGAGGGAAGAGGCTGTCTTTATGTTTGAGTTGTACCTGCATTATTGCACTAGGCACCATGCTTAGGTAGTCAGTATTACCGGTACTTCAAAGATAAGCTTTCTTTAGCATGTATTTGCAGAGGAACTTAGAAAGAAATATTACACAGGGAAGTAAACGCTACATTTTTCTCCTTTAATGGAAAGAAATGGAATGAGGATTAGAACTTTTTTTTTAAAAAAAAAACCTTACTACATCCCTCTGGTACACTGAGGGGATGTATTGCATGATGGTCAATGTAGGTTTTTCCTAATACCTGCTAGCTTTGGCACTTGCAGAACAATGTGTTGTTGCTCTCCCACTGAGAGATGCTTTCATGCCAATTAAGTAATTATCTAGGTATGCATGATACTTACTTTAACCAAGTTCTAGTTTTCTTACAGATTGATTTTTCTCCTTTTTCTTAACTAGGAATACATGAATAGTTCCTAGAATCAGAAAATAGTTTGGATTGGAAAGGACCTTCAAAGGTCATCTAGCCCAGCTCCCCTAAAATGATCAGGGACATCTTCAACCAGATCAGGTTGCCCAGGTCCAGCCTGGCCTTGAATGTCTCCAGGGATGGAGCAGCCACCATCTCTCTGGGCAACCTATGCCAGTGTTTCACCACCCTCATTATAAAAACTTTTTTCCTCATGTCCAGCCTGAGTCTTCCCTCTTTTAGTTTTAAACTGTACTTTTAGGTTAAAACCATTACCCTTGTCCTGTCACAACAGGCCCCGCTAAAAAGTCTTTTCCCATCTTTCTTATATGCCCCTTCTAAGAGCTGAAAGGTCACAATAAGGTCTCCGTGGGATCTTCTCAAGCCTGAAAATACCCAGCTCTCTCAGCCTTTCCTCATAGCAGAGGTGCTCCAGCCCTCTGATCATTTCTGTGGCCCTCAACTGGGCTCTCTCTAGCAGGTCCATACCTGTCCTATACTGAGGACTCCAGAGCTGGACACAGTACCCTATGTGGAATCTCACCAGAGCAGAGTAGAGGGGCAGAATCATCCCCCCTTGACCTGCTGACCATGCTTCTTTGGATGCAGCAAAGATACAGTTGACATTCTGAGCTGCAAGCACACAATGTCTGCTTATCCACCAGTACTCCCAAGTCTTTCCCCTCAGGGGTATTCTCAATCCCTTCATCACCCAGCCTTTATTGATACTGGGGATTGCCCCTACCCAGGTGAAGGTCCCTGCACTTGGCCCCATTGAACAACATGAGATTCATGTTAGTCTACCTCTCAAGTTGAAGTAACCAAGGAAGGAAAAGGAATAATTAAAACTACAGACTAGAATTGAGAAATAACAAATTCAAGATGAATATCAGGAAATGCTGTTCAGTAAAGAAACTGTATGGATTAGTCTCATAGAAAGTATTTGGAGCAGCTTTAAACATAGAGAACAACACTGGAACTAGATGCAGTACTCAGGAGCCCAATGCCAAAATCCCAGATTCCATCCTTTTCACCAAATACTGAAAAGACAGGTTCATCATGCCACAGGTGTCATATCCTTCAGCAGCAGTGCTTTTGGCCAACGTTGGAGCAGCATTTAATGGGCTCTGTAGATAATACCCTAGAGTCATCTTCAGCTGAAAGAAGGTTGATTCTGTGGGGAAGGAAGGGAATTCAGAGCAAAGGGACTGAGCTCACAGTAACAGGAAAAGTCAAATCTTGCAAAGTCACCTTTTGTTTCTTTGATATGACCTTGCTCCTCTTGTTTTCAACAGCAAAATCCACAATGGAAGTGTATAGACTGGGTCTGTTTGTAGCTATTTCACCAACTGGTTTTGTGCCACCATGATGTTTGGTGGTGACCACTGATCCTCACTTAAGGAAAATTTTCCAGATGTATCTCACAGAACAATAACTTCCTTGTTCTTAGTGAGCTGAATACTGGGAAATCCTCTATCTAGATTGAATCATGTCTATCTGCTTCCCATACTACAAGCCCATCTTAATATGGGCTACTGGCCCACAAACTGTTTAATGAAAGTAATACATGAACCTGAAGAATGCTGATCTTTTGGAAATTTAATTCAACCTCTCTGTTATTGCAAGAAAGCAAAAGGAGAGAGCAGTTTGCTGATCTCCTGACGCACATGTATTGTGAAGGTAAATACATAAAATCTGGTTTGAGAACATGCCCACCTGAAAAAACTAGTGGCATATTTGGCCAGGAAGGTCAGGCTTAAAAGAATATTTGTGTGTAACAAGTTCACAGGGTAGGCAAACTAACTAGTGCTTTTATGTGGTGACTGAGAGTAACTTTAACTGGCATATTTGTTCTAGCTGATAGTAAGGCCCTATACCTGTTAGAAACAACTCTATGCAGTTGTCTCCTTTGTGTCTGAAGAAGCTAATACTACATTGCCTGTCCAACGCATTAGTGTGCAAGAGAAAGGGGGATGTTAGTCCCACTTCGGTACTATCAGAGGAGCCTGAATTCAGACACCAGGATCAGAATAATTACTGATTGGTGTGGTCTTTGGCAGACGGAAAATTAAATCCTGCTCCAAAAAAGACCTTAATCTTCAGGCATATTCATGCAGTATTTGTGTGGTATTCTAGTACTTAATCTAGAGCTTGCAACATATTACTTTATTCCAGGGTTAAGTTTCAATTAGCAGTAAGAAGTCAGAATCTGGGCAGCATTATATTGAATGCCACAATCACAACATGTCTAACAGCAGTCTCATTCCTTCCATTTTATATTTCAACTGTAAATACAGGTTTGTTTCCCTTTAAAATAATAAGTATCAGCCTTTTAATAATTCCCCAAATAGTATCCTGTCAGTTGATGGCATGAGTGATTTGTTCTTAAAGTACCATTTTTATGACAAAGTGATCTCTAACACCATTTTTTCTTTTATGAACATGTCTGACCTGGTAGGCGTTTATTAATGTTATGATTTTATATTTTTCTTCTTTTAAGCACTTGTCAGAGCGTGGTTATCTGCATTTCTCAGATTGATGACAGAATCATTAATGTGGGTTTTGCCTGCAAAATCTCAAAATAAATGTTAACTGTAACAGGAAAAGACAAAAGAGGGTACTCACAAATTAGAGCAATATGCATTTCTACAGGCAGGTTAGATGGTAAATGTTTAAGAGGCAGTTAATTTTAATATGAGAGAGTTCATTGCTTGAAGTTACTGGTGGTTTTTTGTTTGGAAAAATGCTTTTTAAGAAGGCTATAGCAGACGTTACGGTGGAGTTAGACATATAAGGACTCAGTAGAATAAGCTTTCTCACACAGTGAACTCTTGAGAGCAGGAGCCATTTTATTTTACTTTTGTATAGTAGTCAGCATAGCAGTGCCCTTTGCTAGTGTCCTTCCAAGTGACACACTCTTGGATAGAAAATCCATAGAAAATTTTTGCATGGTTACAAAATTTGTTCTAGAAAATGACAGTGAAAGGGGCTCAAGAGCTGGCATCTTTACTAGACTGGAAAATCGAGATGCATGGTGAATAGAAGTCAGAAACTGCAAACCTACCATTTTTTAATTCAGCTTGCTGGGTTTTGGGGGGTAGATTTAGTACCATGTGACTATATAGATTTCAGAGGAACTTCTTACTATAGGTTCAGCTGGCAGTGGTGATGTAGCTTAGAAAATGCCCAAAGTTTGTATTGCTTTGTGTAAGGCATCACTTTAATTTCCTAAGTGTCTTGGCAGCAAAAAGAGTTAGTAATCTTGTTAGCAATAATGCCTTAACAACTTTCTTGTGATTCAACATAACTCCTAAATCTTCCTGTCAGTTCTTAAGTCTGTGTCTGCCAGGCTGATGAGGATCTGCCTTAACTCTTTTGATTTCTTTCTAATTGACTTTGAGCAAGGGTTTGGTGTTTAATTAACATAACTGATGAAAGTAGATGGATTCTGCAGCTTAAAAAAGCTTTTTCAGAAAGTTTAAGGCTAGAGAGATTGTCTGACCATCAGTTCTGACACAGATCCATGTTTGTTACATGCCACAAAATTTCCCTCTGTACTGCCATTTTTGTCTAAATTGTCCTTCTTCCAGAAATGCATGTAGTATAGGTTTAAATATAGAAAGAAAAAGACACATTTATTATTCACTGGTAATTTGTTGTAGTGTCTAATTGTTGTTATAAGTGTTCTGGTCTTAAATCACAAAAACAACAACCCAGTGTCTAATTCTAATGTCAATTATCTATTTTCTTCTTCCATACACTTGTTACCTTTCTCTGCTAAACTAAAGAGTCCAAAACTTGACAAGTAAAACTGTCACTAACTTTCTCTCAATAATGTACTTTACTCAGCCCTTGAAGGCCTGGGCTTGTTTTATTTTATTTCCTTTTTAATACTTCTTCTTCAGTTGCCATTTGTTGGTTTGTTATCTTGCTTAGAAAAAAAGCAGCAGAAACTTATGTTGGTATCACCATCAGTGAGACAGAGGTCACCTTCCTATTGCTGTGCTTACTAGAGGGTATTGGTCCTCCTTCAACCTCACAACAGTGAAGCTCATGTTTGTTACTTTTGTATTAAACCCTTTAAGGTTCTGAAAACAGACCATCCCTTTGCTGCACATGGATGCTTGTCATTTCACTATCTGAAGCCAAATTTTCTTTGAGTGAATAGGACTCAGCTTAAGAAGTAAATAAGATTGTTTATGAGGTCTGCCCTCTTTTCTTTCTCTTTATATCTTTTAATTTTTCCAACACCGTTTCTATCACCTGTAAGTTTATAAAAATTAATTTATGAATACCTCTACATCACAGATTAAAATAATAAATAACTATGGTCCTAGTCTGATCACAGAAGAAATCCACCAGCAACATACCAAGCAATGTTTTCCTATTGTGAGATTCTTCATGAGGTCTTTATTTTGGCAGATTGAAGTCTTCCTAAGTAAATGAAAATAACATAAATTACAAGCAGAATAATGTGAGATAACAAAATTATTTCAGTAAAAACAGAAAATTTACACAGATACCTTTGCCAATTAAATCTGTAATCTCATGAATAATGAAAGTATGTTTCTTAAATAGTTTTCCTTAAAACCATTCCACTTGCCAAGAATTGAGTTTGACATTTTTTCTTCTCTGAAGCTCACCTGAGTTTTTTTACTGCTTTGCATGTTGTTGTAACCATAGTCAGTATTTTCCAGGTCAGCCCACTTTTTTAAACAAGACTGTAACACTAGCACATACTTGCACTTCCCCAGACAATTTGTGATTTATTAGAAAATTAATACTGGGGGCTAGTGAGTTCCTTAAGAATTTGTTATGGCTCCTTGGCACAATTCCTCATTGCCTAGTATTTATTAATATTGCCTAAACATTCCATACTACTTCTTTATCCCATGGGATAAAAATGAGAAAGACATAAATGTCAGTCTGCACCATGGATAGGAGTCAGGAGACTGGGCAGATAGATGCCAGCGCAGAGAATTAGACGTAGGAGCTGCTTTTTGTTGGTTTGTGTATTTGTTTTATATCAGAAGTTGACTTTCTGTAGAGTTTCATGGAAAGAATGCAGAAGCCTAGAGATATTTTAAACTGGCTTGCACTATTTTTGACTAAGTCAGAAAATCCTTTAATAGATTAAAATGCAAGGGAAAGGCTTTGTGTATCTAAATCAGAGCCTTCAGTAATCTGTCCTTTTTTGTGGCTGTTAATGTCTTTTTTAGAGCTGCACCAGTTCAAATGTCTAAGTAGAAGATCCCAGTATTCATTTTTACTCCAATTCTTCACTTTGTGACAGTGTTTTAAAGACTGTGGACTGGTTCCTAACAAAAAGTTAGAAGGATGGGGGGAAGAGTGGATAGCAAATTCATCTAGCTGACTTCAATTTATGAAGGGACAGGATTCAGAATATCTAACTTGAGTAGCCAGTCTGGGCTTTCTTGTACTTGTGAGAAAATAAGATTTTTCAGGTCATGAAGGAAGGGGTTTTTCAGAGGAAATACCAAATACTTCATTGAAAGACATTTGGCCTTCAAGTCCCGGGAATTGACTGTAGGTCTAGATCACAGAACATAGGCTTACTGGGGAGTTTCCTGTCCTTATGAAATCTCATTACATTTTGCCTGTTTGGTTTGTTGGTTTTTTTTCTGGCTTTCTAAGAAAATGAGGTTTCTACAGATATGTACTCCCTCATTCTGCCATTATACTTCTGATGCAGTCTGGTTAATACCTTTCAAACCATCATCCAATTTCACAGTAAGTCCTAGCAGTCAACAGTTGCCTGAAAACTAGTGGCTAAATAAAGGAGAACAACCCAAGTTACTTCATTTCCCCTTCACTCCACTGAGTACAGGATACCACCATTGCACTGGGTAGTAGCAACAAGCCCAGCAATGCCCATTTACTTCTATGTGCTGTTCCAGTGTAGTTGCTGGGGACTATGAAGAAGTGGAGGGAAAGAGGATACAGATTATTGCTGCAGGGGGGTGGAAGTCAGGAGAAAAATGATGCAGCCCCTACAATAAAATAGATTTACTTTATCCTCCCCACAAAATAACTTCATTAAAATTCAACACATATAAACATTCTTTTGGAAGGAGTAAGACTGGCATTATTTCATGAGGACTCTGATTCCAGTGGAGTAAGCAAATGAGGCTTTGATCAGACCTCTGGCATGAAACCTGGTCAGGATTAGATACTAAAAGCAAAACTAATGGAACACTGAATGCATATGGCAAGTCAAGGATCATCATGAGAAAATCCTAGGATTTGCTTCTAGATTGTGGTATAACTGTGGGGAATAACTTATCATTGGAGGGAATGTTTCTGTTTGTATATAAAGTGTTTCTCATAAGGGGTTAACTTACATTGCTGCAGTATTCTGTAGAGGCAACACTGGAACAGTGAGTGGCGGTGAATGGCCTTAGTCTTTAATGAACTGAGGAAGAGCTTTTGAGCAGGTAGAAAACTCCAGCAGAATCCTTTGTTCCAGTCCTTTAACAATCCATTTATCCTTACAAGCCAGACTCCTTCCAGCAGTAAGGTGGCCAGCGATCTTCTTCATCTGTATGTGTCTTTGTTCAACAGTTTATGTTCTTTTGCAATAGTATTTTTAGGTTTTAATGTTTGATCTTTCCTAATCATCTTACATAGCTTTATCCAAATTCTTAGACTGAAAGTTATCTTTGGCTTGCTCTCCATTTGTCTCTCTAAACAGCAGAGACATGTGAATTTATATTTGCTAGATGCCTGCAAGAATCCTTTTCTAGTGTCCCTTCTCCATTCGGAATGGAATAGCAGCTCGTGACTTTTTTGGCTCTAGGCTGACTCATGGAGAAGAGTTGCTTCAGGGAAGGCATGTGACTTTTCTTTTCTCCATGTGTTTGGCTGAGCACAGCACTTGTGAGTGAGGCGTCAGTGCTCCTCTTCCGAGATAGTTTTCACATAATTTCTCAGGAGGAAAATAGTCATTATTTAGAGCTTCTTGAATTTGCGGAGGTTAAGGAGGAGGGAAAGAATCATTTTATCCTAGCCCTTGTGTGTGTCTGGCAAACCACATTTGTTGGGAACCTCTGGAATGGTTTTTAAAATATTTTTCTTGAGTAGTACACACCAGGTTTACAA
The DNA here is from genome assembly GCA_025448015.1 of Bolborhynchus lineola. Classification (NCBI taxonomy): domain Eukaryota; kingdom Metazoa; phylum Chordata; class Aves; order Psittaciformes; family Psittacidae; genus Bolborhynchus; species Bolborhynchus lineola. Next base: position 16,694 of record JAOEHX010061347.1, read on the forward strand.
TGAGAAAAAGAGAGCAAGTGGATTCCCTAAGTTCTTCTGATAAAGGGGTGTTCTCTTCAAGGACCTTTCAATGTCCCTTTCAAGGACTAGTGTCACCTGTGCCATCTCCACATCACAAGGGACTTGTTTGATGAGGACCCTGGGATCAGGCACTCTGGAAGACAGGAGGCAGCCTCTAGTTACAGTAAAAAGAAACGCGGCAAACAGCAAGAGATGCTGGGAAACTTTCTTATGTCTCAGGACATGGTGCAAATGTATTAAAAAGATCATCTATCCAGTATTGTCATTAATTAGGAGAAACGATGAGAAAAGTAAATGGAGGAAGAGTGTAAGATGTATTACTGTGTCTGAAAGAAGTGAAGGGTGGAAACATCTGGACAATCTAACAGCACTGAGTGGAAGTGCACAGTGTCTGAGGCTGTAGGACAGGAGAGGCTTTCCAGTGAGGAAAAAGCAAGCCCACACTTCACCCTTACTGTGGGTGCAAGATATTTTTGAAGGAAAAAGTTTGGAGCATTTTAATTGGAGTTCTCCCTGGGGAGCAAAGTACTGTGTTGTCCCAAGCAATGCAAGTGAACGTAAGGGATTAGGTTCTCCTTCCTCATCCCCTAGCTACTGGGAACAGCTTCTGTTTTGGTTCACAGCATTTTAGTTTTTAAAAGGAAATGTATTTCCCTTGGGTCATACCAAGCTTCCCTTGGTAACTACAGAGCTTATGTCACGTCCTTTTTCTGCAAACCCAATTAAGTCAAATTTCGCTGTTCTGTTTGAAAAGAAATGGCTTTGTTGCACTGACAAATTTGATTGTCACTGATATACTGAACTTTGTAATGCATGTTTTACAATACCAGACACTTGTTTCTTTAACTATTTCAAGCAAGAAGAAAATGTCTTTCAGTGCCATTTTTAAACTTGGGCACTAAGCTTGTGAAGTCTGCTTTCACATGTAGATGCTCATGGGAGTGTTAGAGATAAGGCTGACTCAAAATTTTGCAGATGGCCACTTTTGATAAAAAAAAACATCCAAGTGAGGACATCTTATCCCTGCTATAAGATGAAGAACAGCAGCAGAGATTCTGCTCTGGGTCTTCTCTGTCCTCATCCATTAACTGCTTTAGGGCTAAGGGGACAGCTTTAAGTATCCTAGGGAACAGCAATAAGATTCCATTTATCTTTTAATGTGATTTTACGTTATTTAGCATGAATAAGGTTCCAGTTCTGATGTTGAGATTTTAAGGACAGAAAAATACAAATTTTCTAGCAGTATCACCTGTAGTAAAGGATTGGATCATTTGATGAATTTTGTTCCCTAGTAGCACTAAGATTTTTATGAACTGCAACATAACATCCATTTGATCTCTCCTTCCTTTGCATTAGGAACACTCTGTTCACTTACCATTGAGAAGGCTATGCCTGAAGATGGGGGCGAATACAAATGCATAGCTGAGAATGCAGCAGGAAAAGCTGAATGTGCTTGCAAAGTGCTGGTAGAAGGTAAGTACTTTTCTGGATATGGGAAAGCCATCCCTTAAAACTTCCTTCTTCCCCCTTTTATTTCACAATACCAGCCTTTATGAACCGCATACACAAAAAAGAACTCTGCCCCTTCCTTTCTGCACTTTTTATTAATATAATTTGATATCTATTGTAAAGGAGCATGAGCAGAGAGAGTACAGAGCCAAGGGCTCTGGCTGCTTTGTGGAATAATGTATATTCTCCTGCTACCCACTGTACAAGGTTAATAGAGTAAGTTGAATCCATGAATATTTGTTTCTGATCTGTATTCATTCTTTAAAAGGATGAAAGAATTCAGTGTGTGAGCCTGGGTACCAGTCTGCCTCAAGGACTACTTATGGCACAGAGCAAAACCAAACAAATTAGCAGGTCAACCACCTTTGTATGACATAGTCATAAACATGGATAATTTGCTTACTCAGGTACACATTTTCATCCTCAGTCATGCTGATGACATTGTCTTCTTCTTGGGCAAATATTTTGTCACTAGGGTGAGAGCACAGACTTAAAACTGCCATGGACTTTAAGTTACTTAAGGAACCAAATGAGCTTTTTATCAGCTCACCTTCTGGTGAGCTCAACCATGAATACTCTGATACTTTCCATTGTGACTGAAAAGAACACGAAAGTAAACAACAAGCCCAATAACATAGATCTTGGGTACTAAGCCTTCACTACAGTGTTACAGATCTGATAAGAGGTCTAAAAAAGAAAACTGTTGTTTTCCTAATGTAGCATGACACAAGGTAAGAATATAATCCTGTGAATGCATCAGTAAGAGTCAGTCTTCATGTAGCTGGAAAAGGAATTAATTATACATATAATTGCTGCTCATGTAATGCTGGACACCAGAATGACCACATTCCTTACTTTGATATTGGCTGCCCCATCAGTCTTTTCCAATTTTTACTGGCATTTTGTACAGCTGAGAAGAATGACACCACAGCAAACTCCAGCCATTTAGGAGAGATGACATTTGGTATCCCATGTCTGTGACTGACAGAGAGGATGACTGTTATTTTTAAGTCAGAACTGTGATCTAAAACAACAAATAAAATTGCTCTTTCACACAGTGTGATGCCAGCACCTTAGAGCCTGATTTTCAGACTCAACAAGTAACCATAAATATTACATTCCCTTTGACCCCATAGACTCAAATCAGATTAACATTTGACTTCCATTGTCAAATTAGTTCAGGGACAAATCTGTAGAATCTGAGCATCTGAACTCAGATCTAACACAGCCTTTGCTCTGAATTACTTAGGAATCTAGAAGAATCTAGAACTTTCACGTTCTGGAACCTAGAAGTAAGTGACTGTGAAATAGGTGGTTACATGACATATATATTATCTTTTCTCTGAAAGCTGAATATTTGAAAGCTATAAATTAATACAGCTATTTCTGTATTAAATATATATTTATAATATATAATAGATATAATTCTATATATAACATAACATAATATAGAATCATAGAATATTTAGGGTTGGAAAAGACCTTAAGATCATCTAGTTCCAACCCCCCTGCCA
>JAOEHX010061348.1:2995-16494 GCA_025448015.1 Bolborhynchus lineola
CTCATTAAAACCAGAGGAAAGCCTGTCACTGAATTGCATCCTTAGTAAAAAAAACATACAGAGAGTGAATTAAGTTGTTACACTAGAGTTTTGGACAAGGTTATTATTCTGTAAGAAACTTTTATATTATTAATTTAAACTGTCTATTAAATTGTAGTCTTAAAATCCTCCAGTAGCTATTTGCAGTGCTAAAGTGTAAGAGGTGAACACTGTTACAGCCTGACACATTATGAGATGAAAAATCAAATAATTATTAATTAAATGACTCAGTTTTGATAAATTAATCCACATCATCATTGCACAGTAAATAATCAGATTAGAAATTATTAAAAATATTTTTAAATGCACTTGTTAAAATCTTAAACATGCGTGTAACTAGAAATAATGCATAATGTATAAAACTATATATCTTAACCTAAATCTGATTTCTAATGAAGTAGAAATGGGTGGCTTCACAAGAGCTAACTTAGCCTACATTTGGCTACTGATGTGTTTCTGTGCTTTGCACTGAAGCATTTGATTATGATGACTTCTTGGAGCCTAGTGTCTGTTCTCATTTGGAAAAGCGGTGAGTCATACATTAGCAGGTTTGGATTTTGATTCAGGCACAAAGGTTAGAGAGAACAGTAGAGATGGCCTTTGTTACTAGTGACCTGTGCTGTTAAATATGTTTCCTATCTGAGATATAGAAAGTGAGCCAGGTTCCTCCTAAATGACTGCAAACTGAAGAAAAGGAAATTAAATTTAATCTCAATACCTAGGGAAATTTTTCCAGCAAGTTTCTGCTTAATTTTATAGCACTGGTATTACAGGTAGTACATTACCTTACTTAACCTCTCCAAAAAGATTAGTTCCATAATGTATTAAACTGTATTTTCCCCTAGTGTTTTCTAAATTGAGATTAAAAAAGTAATATACAAGTTCTAGGGAATTCTTCCTTACAGCTAGTCAGCACTCCATTTTTATGATGAACTCATATTTGAGAAATACTTCACTGTTACACAGCTATGTCTTTTTCTGTAAAAATTATTTGGGAGCTGCAAGACAAAGTAGTCTGTTTAAGTTTTAAAGCTGTGTGGCCATAGTCTATAAATTGAAGCTTCCTTAGAGTCCCCCATTATAGGCAAGAGAGAGAGTTTTATAATGGATTTTGTTCTTTATTCTCACACTCTTAGTTTTGTGTAATTTTACTTTTAAATATGCTCACACTACACAGAAATGATCACCCTCCACAGAGTGTGCTAGAAACAGATTGCATTGGCATGTAAGCACAACACGCATTTCCAAAGTTTTCTTTCATTTTTAGGATAGGGGGTTTTTTCTTATCTTCTATCTTCTTTTTTTGGTTCATTCTTACTTGGATTATCAAGATGAAACATAAGAAATTTAAGTGAAATTAAAACTTAATTTGCATGCAAGCAGTGGGCTCATTACTATGAGCAGATATCAGCCTCTTTTTGCTTTAAGACGTCTCTGTTATGACTTTGAAGAGTAGCTGCTTACAGCCCTTGGAGCACTGTGGGTGCCATTTTTCATTCAGAATAATGAGTATTCAGAATAAAGTTTTGAGAGGTATTAGAAGGAGCTGCTCACATGCTATTTGTAAGAGCCTGGTCAAAACATGGGCTGTTATTTTCTGGATAACACATCTATTGGGGTTTGCAGGATTGGTTTGCCCTTATTCCAAGCAAAGCTTACCTGCTATTGATATTCTGTTGTTACTCTGATCTAGTCATTACCTGTGTTAAAGATAAGACAACAAGTGGAATCCCAGAAGATGCAGAAGTGCCACAGGAGAGCACAGGATGTCATTTGGGAGGCTCGTTGTACTTCTTTTGGTTCACGTCGCAACAAGCATCTACAGCCTCTGATGGCAGACCAACAGGGAGTTATGGGAAATTCAGCTGTCAGACCTGGCAGTTATTCAAGCATTGTAGACAAAAGGGCTTTGAACAAGTACTTTCAATTGGTCATTTTTATTCAGTGCTGGTTTAAATGATTTCTTCCTTTAATCTGCTTACTCTGTGATATGTATACTACCTCTCTAATCAACAGCGATTTCTTTCATCAAATAACTTTTGACAATCATCCTTTTGCACTAATTACATTTCCACTGACTATATGTCCTTGGTTTATCCTGTTTCTGTTAATAAGCTAGGGGCATGACTTTCATTTTTCTTTGAGCTGTACTTGAAATGTTTCATTTTCTTTGCTAGCTTTCCCTCCTTCAAAAAAAAAAAAAAAAAAAAGAAAAAGAAAAATAAGAAAATCCCCTATCCATATATATTAACCAAATAGCAATATTTCTAATATGTTAATGCCAGAAGCGCCTTCAGAACCACTACAAACAATTGGCAAACTAATTTAGCCTCAGTAACTTGATAGCTACAGGGATGCACATAATATTGTGTCCTGAGTTTTCAGGGCTCTGAGCCTATCAACTGAAAAATGGAGTCAGTTCTTTATCAGTGGTTTGCAGATCTTCATGCAGAGATATCCAGTGGAAAGCTGTGCCTCAAAGGGCTCTTCCATTTGACACAATACAAATGTACATAGTTTTCTTCTAGAGGTACTTTGTGAAGTAATTTTAAGATGCAGCATTAAGAACAGAAAAAAGCAATATACCAAAATAACACACATCTTTGCAAATAATTGGTTAGTTATTGGCAAGAAAAATTTATTTATGGTAAAAAAAAACCACATCTTCTTTAGTCCCAGTCCCATTCCTATCACATCTAGGTGGAAATTTCTCTCCATTATAGTCTTGGAAAAAGCTTATACTGTCAGAGTTCAAGTGGTTGAAGGCCCTTTTCTGGCTGCCCTTTATTTCAGATTTCAGGTGTTAGGAGATTAAATTCTCAAGTCTTATCTGCTATGAAAACTACCCGTTACCAAAAAAACCCTGTTGGCAATGGATAAAATTATGTAAATGTCAAAACCAGTTCAAATGCAAATATGAACTAGGACAAGTCATGTTTTGTGCTGCTTCAGGAACTGCGTAATTCCAGGTCAAAATCAACTCCTGCATTCTTCATGTGGACGTATGCCAGTGATATTCAGTGCCATACAAAAACAGTGCAAAGAAAAGAGAATATTCTGCTGATCACAGGAATATGATGTTTCAGAAGGCGATGCCAAATGGTTTTACGTTTAAGATCTTTATAAGTGATGAGCTTTAAACATCTTTGCATAATAGTCTGGGAATAAAAAGACTTTTTTGCATGTTAGTATTAGTTATTTACAGACATATTTAAAAAGCAAAAACTATTTAATTAAAAATATGTAGGAACATATCCTAAAACTTCTCATGGTCCTATTGTCAAAAGGCTTTTAAAATTAGTTAATGTGTGTGGAAACGCATGTACTTATTCAACATCTGTTTTAGGACTGGGGATACCATTCTTTCTAAGTCATAGGTAAAGCATTCATTTTTCTTCTGAAATGTCATTTAAGCCAGCATCACAATGGCATGTTTGAATTTATATGCAATAATGGCCATACTTACTGAAACACTATTTATTATGTTTTGTATTTACTCTTTCTTGTTGAATGTCACACGAGGAAGTGAGGGCTAGGATTCAATTTGAGATTAAGACAGCCAACTCTAGATGTGTGTTCTGTAAACTCCCTTTCTAGTAAACAGTCAATAGTCAGTGGAGCCTAGAGATTTATTAACTTGGCTAATCAGTAAACGTCAACTTTTTACATTGAGTTTGATCACAGTATTTAAACTCTGTTGTCTGTATTGACTAGATCTCAAGAGGCTACCATGGTAGTTGAAAACACTTAGATCTCTCATAGAAATGTAAATTTAAGTATCTTATTTAGTCACCCTTCCATCGTCAGTTTCTATGCAAATTGTTATTTCTACAGTGCTTTCTTGTATTGATGTCCATTTTCAGACCACTCTTAAAGAAGATGAATGATATCCTTCATTCAGGAACAGAGAAGAGAGTATAGGGAGACGGAGTAGTCTGCTCAAATTCTTTATCTGAAAAAGTCTACTAGGAGTTTCACATGGGATATGATGTTCAGAGGGTAAAATAATCATATTTGCTATTTATTCACAGCTTTCATGGTCTAATGACTTACAGGCACTTATACATTGGCAGCTTCTGGAAGCAGTAGAGACAAATGAAGAAGCTCTCAATTTACCGAAAACACATCAGCCTTTGCTGTTTATTGAATAGACTCTGACTTTGTCACATTTGGTTTGTAGCTTTATGTCTTCCACCACTGTGTCTTCATGTGTCTGATTTATGGTGTACTTATGTAAAATATTCCTTGCAAGTGCCATCTTTGGGATTATTGGGGCCATTGACCCTGTTGCTCATGAGATTTACATCAGACCTTCCAGGTTAAATTCAGAAAGCATTTAAATGAGTTTAATTCACCCCTGGTTTGATTCTCATGCTTAATCAATATTTAAATGCTGCACAAATGGCGATGAGACATGCATAAAATTTTATTTGTGAAGTCCACAGCTGATGGCATAAATTGACTTCAAAGTTACTTGAGACAGGGGAGGACCCCACAAGAATGACAGAATGAGAAAGGAAAATTTAAAAGAAGTTAAAAGGCAGAGAGATAAAATGGGAAAATCTCTCCCTGGTGGCCAGCTGTGAAGTGAAGAATGTGCTCTTCTCTCACATATCTTCTCCAGTACTACAGTGCAGCAGGTGGTAGTAACCATGATGATTTTTTCAGCCATGCTTTTTCCCTGGAACTGTGTAGTTTTCCTCAGGACATGTCCAAAGTTGCTGGGCTTTTTCCTGTTTATGATGCTTTTAGCACTGATGAGACCATGCTTAGCTAGGTGAAAGCAGTGCACACTGACTGGTTGCTGATTTTGGGGCGGGCAGGTCTGGTAATGCTTACCACTGGTTTATTACTATTATCTACAATATTATTCACTGTCCTCTATTCTTACAGTATGAACTAAAAGCTACAAAACAAGGGTTAAGTAAGATGGGGTAAGGAAGTAGGAGGAGAGGTGATTCTCATGCCAGTGAAGTAGCTTCCCATGAGAATCTGCTTTAGCTACAACATTGGTGTTGGGAGGTACAAGGTCAAAAGAATAAACTGAGATAAACAGCATGGTAACAAAAGGGAGAAACTACTGCCACCCCAGTTTAGGTGAGAGGTTGCAGAGCTGGAAGTGAGTCAGACTGCAGAATTGCAAATAGAGGACACCTAGCATTAGGAAGATTAAGACTCTTCAGGCAGTGTGCAGTGGAAATGTATGTGCTTTCAGACAAACTCCAACACAGGTACACAGAGAAATGGGAACATTTTTCTGAGCTGAGGTCCATGTGAGCTACATAGTAGAAGGTGTTTGATTGCAGTAAGGTAAGCATCACGAAGCATCTTACGCTACCTATTGGTTTGATATTTACTGTTAGGAGTGGTCAGAAAATATCTCAGTGTAGTGTTAATATTTCAAGCTCTGGCTAGATCACAATACAGAATACACTTCTGCAGGAGCAGAATTTTGAGTACATGTTGTTTTGTGAAGTGCAAGATCTTGGAGAGTAAAGACCAAATGGAAATCATAACTCATAAAGGTTTTCCACAAGTAACATGCAGTAATTTACCCAGAAGTCCTTCACAAAGCTAAAATATTAGAGGTGTGGACAATTACTGCAGTATTTTTGTTAGCAGTCTATTTACCTGCGATTTCATTTATTAGCCTATTGATGTGAAAAGCATACTGCTTTTAATTTGACAATTCCAAAGTATTTTTACTCATTCACTGGGCAATAATAAAACATAAAGTCAATACAACAAAAAAGTCAAAAGAAGTTACACTGTCTAACAGTGATTTGGGATTTCATCAGCTTTCAACAAACATCTTTATGTTTTACTCATTAAATGTAATTCTGTATCAGATATTCTAGCTTGTGATATGCATGTCTGTAGAGTTTACTAGCTTCATCAATACACAGATTAGTAGAGTATTTCTGAAAACAACCCTGCATATTGAGCTGGCAGATTAACTAAAGTCAGAGGAAGATTTTGGAGATCTCAGATTCCCAGGTTTTAGAAAATTATTCAGACAATCCCTGTGATACTTCTAAATATCAGTGATTACACTTTGAGTATCAAGGATGGGAAGATTGTAGAAGGTTTATGGAGACATACATTCCGACAGGAAAAAAAAAATTTGTCATACCAGGTTATAATGCATTATTGCATTTTAAAAGTATTCAATTTTGTTCTCAAACTGCCTTCAAATGCTGTCAGTTATTTTCCAAAGGTTGTAATTGACCTTTAATCCCTGAACTGTTATTTAATTCACAGAGTGTATGGCACCTAGTCTTGTGATAGTTTTGGAATCAATGTCCACTTTCTAAGGTAGATATGGAAATGGATATTACAGTCTCCTTCCCATAGAAATTTCAGCTTACTATGACTATTGACAATTATTTATGGATGATTGGATGCTTATCAATCTGCTATATGGTATCCTGGATATGTCACTGGAATAAATATCACACATTTTTTGTGGTAATCCAGAAAATATGCGTAACAGGGAGTGTGTTACTCACTAAAGATATATTAGCATCTCAAAACACATTTGATAAGGTATATTGAGACTTGCTGTTAAGCATACAATTCATGTGCATTGAGACGTCTTTTCAGAGGGTGATAAAAATGATAGGGTATGAGGGTGGAATTATACTGCCCTGACTCAGGGCCAGTAATTTTGGGAAGTTGCTGATGGATTTTCTAGTTTAATGCAGGGACTGACATTCTTAGGGTGTAATTCATCCTATCTGAAGTGGCAGGTAGAGCATCTGTTGATGCTTATTACTTTCCAGTAAGTGTGAAGAGGGAGAAAAATGATCTGGGGCCAAATATAAAGATACAGAAGGTGACATTTTAGACAGGTCATACATGAGAGAACTTCAAGAGACTGCTCATAAGCTATACAGACATCTAACACTTTCCAACAACATGATATTTGGGAAAGCAGTTAGTCAGGGTGACTTTGTGAGTGTCATGGGCATTGTGTTTACTCCATCCGTAGTTGAATAGTAACTATCCTCTGAAATTAGCTTTACTAGGTATAGACAGCCTACTGTGAGGTCTGGTTACCCCTGCATCATAAGCAGATGGATCATGAATAAGGTGTTTTAAAAATGCTGTTAAATATAAGCATCTCCCAATTTACATGCTATCCAGATTGCATTTAGTGCCTGTTTTGCACATCTACCTGGGAAGATAATAATAATATTTTAGGTTCCATTAAAGTTTAATTTTCTTATTTCTTCCTTTCTCTCCAATATTATTTACTTCATCTTTCTTCTAAATAAGAAAGTTTGTATTGCAGAAAGGTAGCACACAAAGCAGACATCAACTATGAACAATTCTGCTACCTACCACTTTCTTTATGTATTTACAGTGATACAGCAGAATTAATTTACTAAGGTGAGAGTAATCTGATTTCAAAGATACGGCACATTTTCAATCCTCCCAGACATCACCAGACTCGTTTGCTGAGAGGAGGCTTAGATGGACTTCAGAATGAAAGCAGAAAACTGTCATCCTTTTGGCTGTTTGCAAGGAAGAGTTTCTGCTGCTTCATGTGAATCTCAGGTAAGTATGACCCCATGTGCTCTTTCTCTCAAACCTTGCAAAGTTACAGCCAAAAGAAATTGCACAGAGAGAATGTTAATGGAGTAGTAGAGCAATTTTTATTTTTTTAAATTAATCATAGAAGACTCCTCTAATAAATTATCAGCAATATTGTAATATTTTCTTATATTAGAAGAAGAAAAAACCTCACACATTGTGGAAAAATTACGTCTTTAATTAAGGTTCTACCATTTCTGTTACACTATATATTATTAATTTCTATATTTTTACCATTGCTGTAAAATATCATATTTGGCACATTAATAATTAATTTTCTTTTTAGTGTTACACCAAATAATTTTTCTATTGACTCCATCATTTAACCTGAAGCACAATATATTTTCATCTTTAATTGGCAAAAGCCTCAGGGAGGATTTTTCCAGTTTAACTGTATCTGTGTGAAGTTTACCTTTGTGAAATACAAACTCCCATTATAAAGTGAATCCCCTTGCTAAAAAAGGTAGCTCTCATTCCTAGGATAAATGAGATTAACTATTTTTTTTGTATGGGAAAACCCTTCTTTATTAAATGGCTGAAGTGACTGAACCCCACTTTAGAAGATAATTGTCTGTACAATATGGTGAAGCACAGCTTGATCTGACTAATACAGGTTCATCCAGGTGCTGTTCCTGATTTGCCATCAAAAGAAGTACATAGTCCTTCTGACATAGCTAAGGATGTCTGATTAGAAGGTATAACATGCCTAAATACAGCATTAATAGATACCTATCTCTCCATTGATTATTTGAGTATAGAAGCAGTTTAGGCTTGACCTTTGAGCTTTGGATAGTGTCATGGTTTAAACCTAGATGTCAACTAAACCTCACCCAGCTGCTCACTCAGTCCCCCACAGTGGGATTGGGGAGATAATTGGAAGAAAACTCATGGGCTGAGATAAAGTCAGCTTAATAGGTAAAGCAAAAGCTGCATGGCCAAGCAAAGCAAAATAAGGAATTCATTCACTACTTCTATTCAGTGTCCATCTCCTGGAAAAGCAGGAGTCCATCACACATTACAGCTACTTGGGAAGACAAACACCACAGCTCCAAACATTTCTTCTTCTTCTATCTTCCCTGCAGCTCTGATTGCTGAGCATGATATATGGTATGGAATATACTTTTGGTCAGCTGTCCCAGCTGTGTCCTCTCACAACCTCCTATCTAGTGCAGTAGTCTGAGGAGCACAAAAGGCTTTTTTGCTGTGCAAGCACTGCTCAGTAATAACTGAAACATTCGTGTTTTCAAGAGATGATTCATTACAAATCTACCCCCAGACAATCTACTATGAAAAAATTTAACTTTATCCTAGTTAAAACCAGTGCAGATGGCCAAGGCTAAGTGAGATGAACCTGCACTGTAGAATTTTGCTGAATGTAAGTCCATAGTGAAGTGCTTTGCCCTACTGGAATTGACAGTAACAAAGTTGGGAGTTGCTCCCCTCCTCTGTTCAGGTCTCCTACAGTAACATGCAAACACTCACTTTAAGCACACATTTTTCCCTTTTGAAAAGAAAAAGAAGATTAAATCATTAAAATATACATTAAACATACAATGAGTTTAACATCGGTAAAAGAACAAAACTTGCAAAATGAAAAGAGAAAAAAAAGTATTTACTATATCAAATCCATTCAGATAAATGTACTGAAGCTTAAGTAGTAATGAAATGAGATTCATGGTGAAACATGTCTTGTATTTGATGGTGAGATAAGGACTCAAACAAACTAAATAGGAATTTAAACACTTAAATCTCCCTATATTTAGGTACAAAACTGTCCCTGTATTTGCAATATATATATAATTTGCTATATACCACTGTGAAAGAAAATTCAAACTGTATTTTTGTATTTAATATGTATACTTTTACACTGTAAAGCATGTTTTATTTTGAGTATCAAGCACATTTTTTATGACAATTTATTGAAATTTCATATGTATTCTACATGAGGCCTTTACATTGGCTGAGCCGGCAGAGCTCTTCTATTTAACTGGCAGAGAAACATATACACTCTGAAGACTATAAATGAGTAAAACCAGGTTTCTAGAGAATGACATTATCAGCAGGTTGGTATAGAGGTTAATAGAATTCCACAAGGGAAGTTCCCTTTTATCAGCTGAAGTAGATGCCTGTGGCAGATTGTTGACCCTGCTAAAAAGCTTTGTCTTCTTATGTGTTTGTAAAGGAGACAATGCATTTCTCACTTTTCTTATGTTGCTGATTTGTACTTTTTAAAAACAAAAGAAAATGAAAGACATCACAAAATCCCTAATATTCACGTTAGCAGCTAACTGAGGTAATTTGGTAACAAGATGTTAGTGTCTTTATCCCAAAAAATGTGAAATCATCTGGTGTCCGTGAATAAAAATTGATAAATTTCAAGTACAAATATGATTAATGTGCCTATATTTCTAGATAGGTAGCTGGAGAGAAATAGGTAGGGGGGTTTGTTTTCTAAGTATTACTAATATGTGTTTTTTAAAGATCATCAACTGAATTTTGTAATTAGGTAAAACTGTTGCACAAAATTAGTTTTGTAACGGCCTGTATCTATATGTCCCAACATCCTCATGTAACTTTACCTTTGAGAAAGGTCACCATACAGCTGGGTCTGGCCTGTATTTCCTTGAGCCTTCCTGGGTTGTTCAGGCTTCATCCACCACCCCTGCTTCAGGCAGCTTCAGCATTCACTGCTGGCCTTTATGTCAAGGAACCAGACCCCTGTGACTCAGCTTTTCTAGCCTCCAGAGATCAATTCTGGTGTCTTTAACCATTCCAGTAAGTAAATACTAAGGCATAAGTATTATGGGTACTTTCATTATTTAAAGTAAGTCCTGTGTTTCAAGCAATTAATGTGATTTCTAAAGATGACTTTATAAAATGATCATTCTTCATTTGAGAAAAAATGCTGGAGATGGAGAAATAATTTCCTCCCTTAGCACCCTCAACACTTCTTAAGCTTACTTTAAAGTCTGTAAAATACCTTCATAAGTTCCAGCTGCCTTTTTCTGTTCTAGGTCCAGTGATTTTTTTCTCATTGATTCTATTCTGGTAATGTCAGTGTATTCTTTTTACTTGCTTAATTTTGTATAGTCAAAAATTCCTGCTCTTCAGTGAGCAAAAGTGGTTTTAGGAAAATCAGTTCCATATTCTGTTGTCTGTTTTCATTTCATTATAATGATTATATTTTTGTGGTGACAGAGACCTTGGTGGCCTGGAAATTCCTATGTGGAAGCCATATTACTATTCCAAAATTAATTGCAAAGGATGAAAGAAGTGTGTTCAAGGTGACAACCCTCAGCTCTCATTTTTGCATTTCCTAGAATATTGTAGGAACTATGACGCTACCCTTGTTAGCAAGGAATTCTCTGAGATTTCTGCGTATATGCAGTAAAGTAGAAGCCAGCAAAACCAAGCAGAGTTTCTAATTTTCACACAAACAAGTTCCCAAAATATGATATTATGCTGTGAAATAAGTCCAGGCCAGGCTGGACAGAGCCTTGGGTGACATTATCTGGGGTAAAGCATCCCTGCCCATGGCAGGGGGGTTGGAACTAGGTGATTGTAAGTTTCTTTCCAACCCTAACTATTCTATGAGTCTATGAAATTGTTCCATGAGTGGTTGAGGGGTTTTTTATGTGTTTTGTTTTGTTTTTTTTTTTTTTTTTTTTTATGTTTTTGTGGTTGTTGTTTTTAGGGTTTTTTTAATTGTTACTGTTTTTACTCTTGGACTGTTATGTTTCTTCTTGAAAAGCACAGAAACTGCAGCTTAACATAAGAAATGTTTGTAGAACAAGGTTGGACTGATTTTTTGGTTTCTGGTAGCTGGTTTCAAGACACCATTTTCCAGTTTCTGTGAACTACTGCAGTAAGACTCAAATGATGTTGTCCACCGTGACCTATTGGAAGTCACTCCCTATGCTGAGTTTAGGAGACCAAAAACAAATTTTCTTTCATCCAACCTCAGAGCTCTTATTTCATTTTATTTGCACAGAATCTAACAGGTTTCATCTTGTGGAAGTTTATGTTTGCAAAAGAGACAGGAAAATGTTGAGAAGAGTAGAGATGGCATTTTAAACCATCTCCAAACAGCACACTGCTTAAACAACAGCTTGGATAAATATATATATGTGTGTGTATGTGTACATTGCATGTGCTAGACAAGATGATTTATTCAGAGATTCAGCTTGAAAGCTTTTTCTTTTTTTCCAACTAGCATAGATGGTCCAATAAAATTTATTCGTCCCTATTCACATTGCCTTCCTTGTTGAAATAGACTACTAAGTAATATACATTATTAAATTATTAACTCACATATATATCATACAATAAATTATGTTATTAAATGTTATTTACCATGACTTTAGTTTTCCAGGCAACATTCAGTCCCTCCAGTATTCATGTTGAACAAAACCTTGTTCCACCAAACTTCCCAGTTACATTCCACTTTTTCTTGTGCACAAGTTATTTATTAAAAACTTATAATACCTTCACAACCTTTATTAAAAGTTAAGGGTAAAAGTCGATATTATCTTTCCAGTTATTCTGCAAATAGCCCCAATAGCTGTTGAGTTCTTCACAAACTGAAGTATTGCTGACTGGGAATATATATGGTAAAATTTGAAATCTTAATGCTTCATCAGTCCTAATATCATTAGGACTATCAATACAAATGAAGAACAAGAAAAGAGTTGGTTTAGTTCCTACCTCAGGTCAAGAAAACTAATGGTCTTTCATTTGATGTCTCTGATTGATAACATTTTAAATGATGATAATAAAGTGAATGTAATTTGTATTTATACAATCTGTCCTATCTTCCAAAATGCATGTACTTATGCAGCAGATGTTGAGACACACAATTTGCACTGTTTTCTTGTAGAATACTGATCTCATATATAATATACATGCTTATGCTGAGCATCTTTCATATTTCTTTGTATTCCTTCTTTTCTCTGGATCTTTTTTCTCTTGCATTTTTTTTAGGTCTTAATTGACAGTTTGGGAAGGCTTTGGTGCCTGCTGTTTTTTTTAATGACAATCTCTTCTGCAACATCCTATCCTATACTCTTTCCAAGCAACTTCACTATGTAAGTGGCACAATCAGAAATATGTGGGATGGGAGTACAACTTTCCTTGAGTTCTGTAATATACCAGTGCTTGCTGCCCTACAAACATCAAATGGTATAAAGCAATCAGCTGATACTAAGTGGAAGATTATTTGGAAAAATTGTTTAAGTTAATATTTACCAAATTGGGATCTTATGATAATAATAATAAAAAAAAAGATGCCAGAATTCTAAAAACTTGTTTCTGAAATATAGAAATGTAGAAAAGTTCTGTGCAGCAAGCATAAGATGAAGACTTAATTACAAATGAAATCCACACTTCAGTAAAGTACAGTTTACAGTCACCAGCAGGGAAAATTAGCACCTTTTCTTGACATCACATACTTTCTAGCAAGATTTTGCTCATCCCTTTTGAAAGGAGTTATCACTTCCCAGAAGAATTCTATATCAAAATGTTATTTCTGAGCGTTCTTTTTCGCACTGCATGTAGTGCTCCTTCTTTACAAAAGGGCAGTAGTGCTGTGAGACTTAAAGCACCAAACTAGACAAATATCTACAGAATTTCAGTACAGTTCATTTTAACTCTTTTCAGAAACGACTTAACATTTCTTAGTTTTGTACTGGCAATCCTGGAAAACATTTTACCATGTCATGAATGTGGATGTTTTTCAGCAGCTGAAAGCAGAGCATTTTATCCAATACATTCCTAGTTATGCAGGGATAGCTGTCATGGGTTCAGCAGTAGCAGTCATTTTCTCCTTCTCAGTAGCTGGTGCAGCACTGTGTTTTTGACTTTCGGCC
>JAOEHX010061360.1:0-12643 GCA_025448015.1 Bolborhynchus lineola
GAAGCTGCTCTGAGGTCTCCACACAGCTTCTCTTCTCCAGGCTGAACAGCCCCAATGTTCTCAGCCTGTCTTCATACAGGAGCAAATTCGTATTTATCAGCAAACGCTGTCCTACACATGGGCAGACACATTAAAATCAGTGCTGAGACACACAGAAAATGAACTGCCAGAGCCGAGTGAACACATGGAGCCTTTGGAAAGAAAGAAGAGTGCAACCCTTCTGCCAAGGGATGTTTTTGGCAGTGAAAAGGGTTCAGTCCTATGAGATGCCTTTAAACTTCTTGACTCCTACAACAAACATGAAGTTAGGCTGTCCTGAGATCCTCATCAAGCAGTGGGAGACTAGATTACATTGTCTGTGCTGAGCAAAACCTCCCCACTGTAACAACTGCCTGGAAGCCCTCATCCAACTGAACCTCTCAAATGGGCTTCAGCAGGGAATTCAAAGTCATTCAAGACTTCATTCATGCAAGCAGAAGGACTAAAACACTTCTTTCAAAGCCAAAACAGGTAAAGAAGCAAAAGCTCCTATACTCATTTGCCTTTAAAAGCTGTTTTGAATTTAAACCCAAACCAATCAAAACAAAACAAACCCCCAAGAGGCACCATGAGGCTTAGCAGCATTGCAATTAAACTGGGAGTTGACATTCAGGTTTGTTAGCTCTGCTGTGGCTAAGTGAACAAATGGCTTCGATGATATTAAAAGATTTCTTTTTATCTGCTCAGAAGCCCTTCCCCATTTACAAGGGGAAGCAATGTAATACGTAATATGTTTGTAAAGTGTTTCTGTTCTTCGGAGCCTCAGTAAAGCTTCAACCTTGGCCCTGGGTGATGTCTCTAGACCAGCTCTCTTCACAACTAGGACAGTAATTCAGTAAGCATCTCTTCTCTGCAGTGCAAGAGGGAAATTTCAAAGCCCCTATAGCTCCAGAGGCGCCTGCACCAGGACCCCTGCTCCCCCCTGTAGCTGCAGCACCTTCCCACCGGTACTCAGTGACCACTTTAAAGTATCCTCACAGCTCTTCCAGGTAGTTTTATGAGAGGCCTAATTAAAACGAACCTGATTGAGCAATTAGTGAAGGTCTCCTAGGTAATTGCTTGGGTGTGATTACAATTTCCAGTCACACGGGGTGCTTCACAGTGGCAGGACTATGGGATAACCCCTCCTCCCTAAACAGGTCCCCCCGCTGTGACCTGGCTTATTTCCATTTCTACCTAAAGAAGCCCCTGAAAAGTGTAGTTTTTGCTGCCATCTAATGTCTACCCAGGCTGCACAATCTCCTGCTGGTACAGTCCAATAGACTTTAGATCACTGATTCTCCTAGTCCTGCTTATCCGCAGCAGGACACCTGATTTGTCCCAAGTCACCTGCCCCATTGCAGGACTTCCCAGCTAAATCCCACTTGGCCCTGCAGCATCACCATGAACCTATGGGTCCTACAAGTGCCAGTGTTCCCTGGGACAGCTGGGGCAAATGCACCAACTGTGTCTGCTCAGACATCAGAGTCTCAGGGTCGCTATTTAGAGTTTTCTGGATTCAGCATCTGATGTTGTCATGGCACTAAGGAGCATCCAGGAGAGGGGCTGGCAAAGAGGCTCAGCTCAAGGTTCATGCCTGGGTGGCTGTCTTGGGAGTCCATCTGGTAGTAGCACATCACTAACCTGCTGCCTCGGCCCAGCCTCATGCCTGAAGATCCCATGGGAGAAGGTTGAGGGGTATTACCATGGCCTTGTGGTACCCACCTTGCTGGCCTGGGCTGTCCAGTGGCTACACAATCCATAGGGCAACCCTGGCCTCCTCTCACCAGCCAGATTTGGAAGGGCAGAACAAAGTTTCATCTGGTGCAGCCACCAAGGACAGTGGACACAGAACCCTCAGCTGTGGGCAAAAGCAGAAACGGGCACCTCGCATCCTGGCAAATGGCAGGGAAGGTACATGCCTGTATCTCACATACAGTCAAAGCTGCCTGGATGGGACTGCACAGGCACAGCAGCGTCCGTAACTAGAGACTCAAGTGCTTATTTCAGCATTGCTTCCTACAGTAACAGATTGGCACAGCACTTCATCTCATTCTAATTGACCAGAACTGCTGATTGTGTTGCAACTAAATTGCAGTCTAATTTTACTTAGCTAGAACTGGTAGAACACAAAGCTGCAGAAATGAAACCGTGTTGAAAGGAAACTGCACTAAACACTGGCACGAGGAGTAGGCCAGAATTAGGCTGAAGAAGTGTGGCAACACATCACCACCACAGCCACCCCTATTTATACAAATGAGCACTTAAGGATAAAGGGAATCTAAAATAGTTTTTTTAATGTGTCTTTTTCTTCCTACATCATCACTAAAATAGAATTTGGATTTCAGTGGAATGGACAAAAGCTGAGATTGCTGTATGTCAGTCACTGCAGGCTCAGCTTTCTCAGGCGTGCTGAGCAGATACTGACTGTTGGGTTTACTGGTGGGGCTGAAACCCCTGGGTTTAATGCCTATTTTTCTACTGCCACACTTCTTCCCTTTTGCCAAACCAATTATTCTGTGTCTTGTAGAAATGTTTGCCCATCGTGCAGATAAAAGATCAAAGGTGTTTGTTGTGCAAGCCCTAGAACGAGGTCGGTCAGTGCCCCTACCAGATTTGACCTCTTGCTCTTGTATTAATGAACCTACCGTGGAGGTGGCTTTTTATATTCCTTGGGCATTGAAATGAAAACTGCCAGCACACAGCCCATGCAAAAGCACAAGGAAAAGGTATTAACTGCTGCAAACACCTGGAGGTCCCCTTGTTCATGCCATGCTCTCTGGAGAGCATATGCTTTACTAAAGCAATTGTACACACACGTCTCCAAAGGCAGTTTTTGGTGAGGGTGCTGAAAATTACATCACCCTCTTTCCACATGTAGCAGGGACCACAGACTGCACCAGCACTGTTAACATCAGGGAATACTCCCTCTATGTCCATCCTTACTGCCATCTCCCCCTTGGCCTGTAAACACAAACCTAAGTGGGGATGTAAGCTTTTACACAGACCAACACCTGATATAATGCTCCCTGTGGCACAGCAGTGGTGACAAGGCACCTAGAATCACAGAACAGTTTGGGTCGGAAGGGACCTTCACAGCTCACCCAGTCCGACCCCCTGCAATGAGCAGGGATATCTTCAACCAGATCAGGTTGCACAGAACCACATCCGAGCTAGCCTTGAATACCTCTAGGGATGGGGCATCCACCACCTCTCTGGGCAACCTGTGCCAGTGCTTTACCACCCTCACTGTATTGTTTTCAACAATGAAGCTAAAACCCCAGGTATGCAGTGACTCAAGTGGCTAGGCCTTCTAAAGAGACCCAAAAGCAGAGAGCTGCCTTATTGCTCAGACAGAGAAACCACCTCGAAGGCACCTGGTTTGGCCATTTGCCTGCCAGACCCAAGTGATGCTCCTCTGAAAGCCAGCCCACGGCAGGAGTGACTTCAGCCCGAGAGCTGCAGGCCCATGCCCTAAGTTATGTTCTCTCTTCACCAAGAGGTTAATGTGCAGCGAGCTATTAATCCTCCTACAAACAGATCACTTTCAGTTCATTAAACATTACTGCTAAACAACCGATAGGACTTCCTCAATTACCTCTGAGAAATGCGGCTCACAACTTCGCAAGAGCAGAAACAGATATGAAACCATTTATTCCACTGAAATCTCCTGCTTTGCAGGATAATTCCTGACATCATTTAATTTCTTTGGTGGGGGTGGAGAGAGACACTGTGTTTGTCTACACTGAAGTACTTTGTTAGTGCTAAAGAGACATGTATTTATTTAATCCAACAAGCATTCATTTTATGTTTCTAGAGTTTGTGTGATTGGCAGAGTTAACCTCTTCCCTCCAACCCCTTCCATCACCTTGCTTGACCCTCCCTCCAGCAACCCAGAACCTTTTCACCCAGCTCCATTGCTTCCTTAGGAGAGGTCACTTGCAGACATGTTGGACCATCCTTTGCCTGAAGACATGCCTGAACTTCAGACCCCAGCACAGCACTGTGGCCCCAGCAGGAAGTCTCTTCTGCCTTCTGCTTTTGCTGCTGGAAAGGGCTGGAGGAACAGGATCAAGGTTTGAAGGAGGCAGCAAGGAAGAAGGTGATAAGATGAATACTATATTTCAGCAGGTCCCTTCCAAACCTGCCTCGAAAGGAGGGAGGAAAATCCCTCCTGTGCTGTTTCTGGTAAGAGGAGAGGACACTGGGAACAAGCTGGGGAGGGATGCCAGGTGCTGGCTCAGAAAGGAGAGAAATCTAGGAATCTGATAAAATGCAAAGCTTTGTTAGTGCTAAAGAGAAATCATCTTAGGCTCTGTCAATCTGGCTTGCTAAGTGCATCTGGTTTTACTTGTGAAAGGTATTTGCTCAAAATCTGATCAATCTACGACTTCCACGTCTAGCCCATGGATACAACCCCTAGTAGAACTCCGTTTTGTGCCTCCAGAACACCTATGAATCTCATGAAACCTCAGCTTATTTATCAAACCTCACTTATTTAAAAGCAATGTTAGAGTCCCCGGAATACCTCTTCTATTATCCGCTACAAATTGGTCCCATTCCATCGGGAGCAAATGTTTTAGTGCTACTTTTTCCCCAGCCACCAACACTGTTTTATAACTACCACTTTGGGGAAAGGAGTAACACTGATTTAGATCTGTGTGCCCAACTGTGCATCCAATTTTGAAACCTTTAGCCTGTGTTCTGCATTCAAGAGGGATGGTTATAAAACGATGTATTGATGCCATCTTCCTGAGCTCAATGGATAGGAGCTCCAAAAGACTAACTGAGGCTGGTTTCTAGGCTTTACAGCATTACAGCTTTTCCTAAAGGACAGACTCCTTTTCAGGCTAGCTGTTCATCAGGCCTGTTGGGTATCAAAGTCAGCCACAGATTCCATCATGCACCAGTAAGCTCCTCACCTCTGGAGAGCTGCAGAGCCCACAGCTGATACCTGTGGTGGGAATCTCAACCAAGTTGAAAAGTGGCCAGATCTGACCCCGCTGATCAACACGTAAGACATCCACATCTCAGTGAGTGACTAAGCTTACTTGTCATAGGAAGCACTAAAGGATGTGTC
The DNA here is from genome assembly GCA_025448015.1 of Bolborhynchus lineola. Taxonomy (NCBI): domain Eukaryota; kingdom Metazoa; phylum Chordata; class Aves; order Psittaciformes; family Psittacidae; genus Bolborhynchus; species Bolborhynchus lineola. The sequence goes on from JAOEHX010061360.1 coordinate 5,099, forward strand.
TTCAGCTTAAACAAAACGTTAAGGCTGCTAGATTAGCTGAAATTGAGCCCACCCACATAAAATGTACTTCCACTAAACTGACCCAAGCTAACCTATATAAATGCAATTCCACATGTTTTCCTTACTGATATCTAGACTGATGGGCTTGGTCCCTAAGACTTATGAGAACTCTTTGCTTGCAATGCTCAAGCTATATTTACAGCTTTAATTTAGACCAGAAATGAAACTGATAAGGATTAAACTCTAATCTATCTGACCTACAAACTACTTTGCTTGGGATACTGTATCTTGTAATCAATAAATACCAGAATTAAGTGATATGCTTGCACATCCTTGCTTGCTAGGGAACATTTACACTTCCCACACAGCCAGTTCCATTCATCTTATTTCCTGAAAGGGAAGACAAGGAGAGGATTAGGAGACCTTTGGGTTACATAGAAAAGTGTATTTAGGTGCCCTCAGTCCCACAGCAATCAATAGGCACTCAGAGACTCGCTGGAGCCTGTCCTTAAGTAATATTGGCAGTTTCCAAGCAGTGTCCTAACAGCAGCTGGTGCCATCTGGGCTGCATCTAGTCCTGGGTGTGCACAGCCACCAGCGAGGTCAGCGGGATGGGACTGACTCCTTATGCACGGTTTTGCCTGCGCTCACTTTGCCACCTCATAATTCACAGTTAGAGGCATCCAGTGACCACTTAAGGCCAATGCCACCAAACCCAGCCCAGTGGTTCTGAGATTCTGTTCCTAAACCCACATCTAATGCCTACTTTCAGGCTCTTCAGGCACTATTTCATGATGCTGAATGGTGCTGGCTCCTGGTCTGCGGAGTGACTGTTCATGCTGTAACTGGCGTGTTCATCCTCAGTAAAAACAACTCTTAGTTTCATCTCAGTGGCACCAGATCATCAGTAGATTTTCCTCTGCCACAAAATTATAGCTTGTTTCCTGGCATTTTCCATAAACCACCTTTTTTCCTTCTGAGGTAGCACACAACCAGACTCTTCCTTCACACATATATGGGGAACAGCTAAATCTAAAGCTTTTGGTTCATGTGTTTTCTTATATGAAATCAGGACACCTCTTTAGGCTTCGCCTGAGCCTAAAGCAAGAGTAGCCTCAGCACTGGGTCACTGTGGAGCACTTGGGTGTATCTCCCTGCCTGAGCTAGCCTGCCATGCCTACACAGGGAGGTATGCGGATAGGACTGCCCAGGATCTTGTAGGGCCATCTGACTCTACAATCTCTACTTCAAATAATGTACCTGAAGGTTAAATCCTACTATAAAAGCCACTCACCTGAAATTACTCTGAATGCAGCCAGGAGCAGTGTCCGAGCTCCTGATACGAGCCCCGTGCCAGTTTTCTGCTGTTAGTTGCTTCTCAGAACCAAGGGTCCATGGCATTGCAGCATGCATCAGGCCAGGATTGCCACATCTGAGAGTGACATTATCCAGACTGACCTGAACCACTGTATGAGCTCATCAGCCCCAAAACGAAGAGCCAATAAAACATCTCAACCAGAAGAGTAAGTCCCCTTTCCCCAGGGCTAACATTTCCATCCACAGTGAAACCTTCCACACAGTTAACCCAAATGGAATTAATATACTCACATAAAACAGGAAAATAAATCATGAAACCATTCAGTACCTTCTTGTGTTGCAGGAAATGCTGTTGATTTATTTATTTGAAAGATTCCCCATGGGATATCAGGAAGTCCCTCCACATGTGAGTTGGAGTTGTGAGGCTGCAGTTTGGATTAGAGCTTGTTCTGCAATAGAGCTGCATGGATGGCAGCAGGGAGCCTGCCAGACCTAAGCTATTTATGCCTGCTGGCTATGGGATGAGATCTTACCAAAGGTGAGATCAGAGCCTTCAGCAGGGAAGAGCCTTTCCAGATGTAGGGTAGGGTATTATTCTCATGGGGTGTACTCTTAGGCCTATGGGGGCTGAACCAGCCAAGATTCTGGAAGATGCTGGAAAAGGGTCAGCTTGTTTTCTTCCATCACTGGTTTACACTCCTGTATACCGGCCTCAGCAAAAAGAGGAAACACGACCGTGCCTCTTTGGGGTCTCACTTGAAGTTCCTCAGGCCTAAGTAGGCACCAGGTCAGAAAAGGTGAGCCAGAGAGAGAGCTGCAATGAACTTCATGTGGAACTGGTAGGACGGTCATCAGCAAAAGCTGCAAGTAGCAAGCAGTGAACAGCCCAGTCCCTTCCTGCATGTCATGGATCCCAAAACACAGGCAGGGTCTCTGTATCAGCCAGAGGGGCTAACCTCTCCCCACTGCTCTCACTGTAGCTGTATCTGATTTGGTTAAACAGCGAGGCTGATTAAAATGAGCTATAAAATCATAGTACATCACATCACCAGCCCTAAGAGCAAACACTCACACCATCAGTGCCTGCTGAGAGAGTCCACAAGCATATAATCATAGACTCATCAAATGGTTTGTGTTGGAAAGGACCTTAAAGTCATTCCACTCCAACCCCCTGCCATGGGCAGGGACATCTTCCACTCGAGCAGGTTGCTCAAGCCCCATTGAACCTGGCCTTGAACACTGCCAGGAATGGGGCAGCCACAGCTTCTCTGGGCACCCTGTGCCAGCGCCTCAGCACCCTCACAGGGAACAACTTCTTCCTTATATCTAACCTGAACTTCCCCTGTTTAAGCCCACCATCCCTTGTACTACCCCTACGTTCCTTGATGAAGAGTCCCTCTCCAAGATCCCTGTAGGCCTCATTCAGATAGAAGGGGAAATAAAGCTCATGGCATATTGGTACATGCATTCATGGAGAAACAAATCCCTCCTAGGTTCCCCAAATAGATGTATAACATCATCTGGCTCCTCCCTCCCCTACTTCCAGCTTTTTATTCCAGTTTTTGGCTCTGTACTTTAGCTTCCCTATCCTGCAAGCTGGTGAAGAGGTTCAATCATTAAAATAACACCTTTCCTCTCAACCAGTCATCATCTGATTGAGTTTCATTTGTTAAAAGAAGACAAACACTCAAACTGTCTCAGATCCCTTCCCACTCCTCCTGTGATATACGAGTGCATAACATTAACTGTGCTCCAAAGGGTTCAAGTCTTTCAGAAAAGATGAGATTTGCAAAAAAGGGAATTAAATTCTAACATCAAAACAAATCCTTGGGATTTTTGCCCTCCAAACTGTGACTTTGTCTTGACAAATGGCTCCCCAGACAGAGCAGAGGGGGATGGAGACCTTTCCAAACCTCCTTTACAAGGAGCCCTTCAGATATTTGGAGCAAATGGTATTTGCAACAGCACTCATGTTACGGACTTTCTCACTTGTAGGGAATTTGCCCAATGTAATTCCCAGCTGGTCACAGATCACGGATCTTGTGCCACACTTACTCACAGGTACCAGCTGAGTTTTGCCATCAGTATTGATATTTTCATTTGAATACACCCCAGTGTTCTAGAATGGAAAATGTCCAGGTCCCAGACACCACAGCAAGACAGGAAAATTTTGCTTTCCCCTTCAACATTATCATCTTCATTCCCAATCTCCACTTCTATTATCCCAAACTGTTACTAAAATCCATGCACTTCCCTGGAAGTGAAAGGGCTCTCACCCAACATGTGGACTACCTGTAGGATTATCCTCCACCTTCACTCCACCCCTCCCATCTTCACAGCCCATGGTTATAGTCTTCTTTGCACTGGTTTTAGATTTTCTGCACACAGGAATCTGCCAATTAAATATGTGTTTGCCTATTCTCACCTTTTCTGGAGATCAAAACCCCATTCTAACACTGAGTCATCCTTCTCCCTGTAAGTGACATTTTTCTTTGTATTTGTTCTTAATAAACCATTTCAGATGTCATCTACTCGGAGGATTTTTTTCCTTGCTTAGGAAAAAGAAGTTTCAGGCAAACGCATACTTGAAACTATTCCCGTCTTCAGCCACATTCAAATCCCTGAGCTCCTCTCTCCAATGAACCTGCTGAACAAGTTTTCCTGTTTTACTGGTTTGAAACAGTACAAGACTTGGAGGTGAAGCTTGACCTTGAACTGACTAAAACCCACCTGCAGTCACATCAACCCTGTAGGATTATCTCCTTGGTCATAAAGAAGAAATGTCACATTTTGGTCATCCAGCAGAGCTGCAGCAAAGCACCCAAAGACACCTCCATAACAACACCAACACAGAGATGTGTCAAGAAACAGTATTATTATCTCCTAAATCCTACTCAACCCGGAGGGGGGGGGGAGGGGAGTAAATATTTGTCTATATAATCACCCAAGGGTCTCTTCTGAGCTCCTCCCCAGACCCCCATTATCATCCTTCACCCACACCAGCACAAACACAGCTACAGCATTTGCTCGAGTGCAAGGAGGAATCCATGGACTCTTCCCCACCGCTTTTCAAATCCAAGTCAATGGGACATATTTTGCTTGAGGCAACAGCACATCTCTGGTTCATCTCTTCTAACATCCATTCCTTCTCCTTAGTGACAGTTCTGCCTCACCACCCATTTCTGGTCTTCTCTTTCAATTTTTAATTCACCCATAGCCTTGCTCTTCCTCTCCATCAATCCTCCAGCTTTCCTGGATCCACAGAAGGCCATCACCTCTCCTGCTCTGTCTGGACTGGCTGTTCTTCTCTTTATCTGATAACCCAGGGCTGTTTGTTCTTTCTGCCTGTTATAAACTCATCTAACCCACTTCACAGTGCTATTTCCACCCTGAAATCCATCTCTCTGAAATCCAACTGCTACATCATATTTTAGCAGCCATGCAAACACACTGTGCATTCTGTTCATTGCTCCCCTGGCTCTGAGGTCTACCCCTGAGCTCCTCGATTACAGCAAACATCAACACCTCCTCTCCATCACACCCTCAAGAATCTGTCTGTCCATCATTGCCTTTAGCTCCATTTCCCCCAAGAGCTGAATGAAGCTATGCCTCAAATGCCATAGTATTTTGCATCAAGAAGCACATGTCAGCCTAGTGTTACACACTCCATGGTTCTTATCATCGACAGCGGATATTACCATGGGTGAGGGTCTCTCCAGCACTGCTGCAGTTTTGTTGGTCCTAACACTAACAAAAAGGGAAGAAAACCACAAACCCAACCAGCTGTAGACCAATGATCTTCTCACTGCTCCTGTTAATTCTGACAGCTCAGTTTCTCCTATCTTCTCTTAGTTCAGTATCAAATAGTGACAAAACCACATACAATGCCTCCACTGTGCACAATGCATGTGATTCACAACCCTGGCTTACAAGCTCTTTACAAAGAAAAAATGTTATTATAAATGTTTTAAAAGGAGGAGAAAAAGCAATTTATATTCCCCTGACCTCTTCTGACTTCATTTTCGACAGCCCTTCCTGACAGTTCTTCTTACAGCTTTCCAAATTACACACTTGGAAAGTAAAACCAGCAAGTGTCGCCTTCTGCAAGTGGGTCTAATTGCTCCCAACTCCTTTCTGAGCTACAGCCAACAAACCACTTTGAATACATGCGTAACTTTCAGTGTGTGCACAGCCCCAGTGCAATAAGCACAGCTATTTACACGCTCAGCCTCAAGCAGCTCTGAGACTGCATAGGGGGTCTGAAGCGGCATTATATTGATCTACCTGCTGGCACCAGAACCTTGCTCCTCCACACAAATCCAGCTTCACTTTAACAAGTTATTGGGTGACTTTGCTAACAGTCAGCAAACAGTAAAATTAACATGGTTTCAAAATAGTTTCCTGTGCTGTCCATTCCTTTTCAAGTGAGTTTTGAAGTATGGCTGGTACAAGAGAAGACAGGTCCAGCCTGAATTAGCAATGCAAGTTAACAGGACTGTGTTCATGGTAACAGGTCCATTCACCACCTTCAGGCATATATATATATATGTATATATACATATATATACATGCATACATGCTCTTGTGGCTTTTCCCAGGCCTTCCCTTCCCATCCAGTTTGTAATACACTGCTTGAAGTTTCTCTCCATTATGGCCAGAATTCCACCTGAGAATCTTTTATTACCTCACACACTGTATTTCCTTCTCTCAGATCAGCCTTTTCCTTGATACCAGCTCACAAAACGCAGCAATCTCTCCACATTGAGGGTGCCCTCTGTGTCAGCCCTTGCCCTGCCAAACCCCAGCCATGGCGCAGTACAAGGGACCACCTCCTGTGCAAAGGAGGAAAGGAAAGCACCACTTATGAGCCTGGGAAGCAGGACAGCATCCCAACGATTATTAAATGATGTAGCTTAAACTCTTCACCTTCCAAATCCTCGTTCACACAAGCTCCCCCCCCCCCCTTAGCTTGGTGTTTGCTGGCGCCAGGTTTTCATGGTCACACAAGAGGCTCTGGCAGGACCCAGCAGCCCCCAAACATGCACCCTCCCACAGAGGAGATCAGCCAGGACACATCCTGCTGTGCTTCAGCAGAAGCAACATCACACTTAACTGAAAGCACTGGATACGCAAGGGACCGGGATGAAACACACCGCAAGCCTAGATGCACCCATGAAGGCATAAGAAGTATCAACACTGACATCTGCTGATAGTTTAGGGGGCTCAAGGAAAGGGATGGGCAACCAGTGAGTTGTACAGGTACCAGACAGCACCCCAGTATCCAAGTGGTCAACACAAGCACTGGAACAGCAGAGGCACAACAGACACATGCACATGGATTTTCAGAGTGTCTTTGCTACAATAAGGGCAGGAGATGCTGCTGCTGCAACCGGACACAGCGATGGAACAAGATCAATGCTGCATGAAGGGCAACCAAACACTACACACAACATTCTCTTTCCAGTTTAAGCAAGCTACCCTTCTTCAGTTCATTTGCACCTGAAGCAGCAGAGAATGCTATTGTCAGAGGTGCTTCCTGAAGCCATCAGTTTGGAAGGATCCGAAACATTAACTTGTTTGTATCAGAAAAGGACAAAGGAGGAGATATTGCTGGAAGCAATGAATGAGTGGGAAGAGCAACCAGACAAGCTGCAAATCAATGCTATTTGTGGGAGCAGTGCCAGGGCTGAATGCAGTACACCATGTACTCTTGAAAGTTGTTCTAACAACCACCTTCTGCAATCTTTCATGTGCCAAGTTAACCCTGTGACTGACGACATCCTGCACTTTTGCAGTGCAGAAAGAAGAATCCAAACCTACCTTTCTTATTATATATATATAAAAATATAAAATAGTTACATAAACTACATACATAAACTACATAAAATACATGTAAATGTTATGTTGTATGTATGCATAAGTCCATATACAAAATGCATGTAGAAATTAAATAAGCTGAGCTTGCTACCTTGTGTAATGAAGGCAGCAGAATCATGCTACAGGTTCTTCCCAAAGGCCTGAGCCTGCATTTTGTAGCAGTGCAATGACAGCCCTGTGGCACCAGTGAACGTCATCAGGGGACAGAAAAGGGGAAGGTTATAGCTGGGGAAGGAACCAGTAGCAGTCCTACCTCATGTATTCATGCATCCCAGCCTGGTTTGTGTTGGAAGGGACCTCAAAGCTCCTCCAGTTCCAACCCCTGCCACGGGCAGGGACACCTTCCATAGA
>JAOEHX010061363.1:0-13259 GCA_025448015.1 Bolborhynchus lineola
GGCTGCATAAGGAAAAAAAAAAAAAAAAAAAAAAAGTAAGAAACAGCCCCCCCTCCCCCAAACCCCCAAAAACCAACAAAAAAACATGCCAAGAGTTTACATTTGACTCCTAGTCCATCGTCCATCTTATTAAATAAAATTTGGCAATTCCCAGCTTTCTTGCATCTTCCATTAAGTTCCACAAATAGGAAAATGTGTTTCTGGAAACCAATTAGGTGTAATGGGAACAGGAGAGGAGAAAAGATGACAGAAAGGCCAGAGATATCACACCGAAGAAACTCAAGTATTTTTCCTTAGTATGGCTATCATAGCAGCCTAATTCCACAGCCTATGCTAAGGGACTGAATATACATATCCTTTATTTAAACAGGATGATGAAATCTGCATCTGTTGCTATGAAAGAAAAAAGAAAGCAACACTCACAGATTTTCCTGTTTTATTTTAGGCTATGAAATATCCTTTAAACCCTAGAGATTTGAAAGTATAATTTCATAACAACAGAGTTAGCTTAACATAGAGTCTTGGGCCTGTATGAACAGTTCAATTTCCCAGAACAACACATCTGGTGAAATCTGGCTTCTAACTAGATTACATATTTTGTATTTCCTTCTCTACCCCTCATCTTCATATTTTTAAACTATATTCCTCATGCTCACACTCACATCAACAATATTCCTCTTCCTCCTCTCCATTTACTCCAAGTCTCCATCTTACCAAGAAATACATGCCACACTTAATCCAGTATCACAGATGATTTGTTTAGCTGATTACCACCTCTACCATTACCTGAAATACCATCAACAAAAGTTAGACAGAGCTATCCACCTTTTTTCTTCAGTAATAACGCTTCCATGCATTATGAAACTGGCCATTAAGTTACTTTACTGAGGGAAGAGAGGCAAAGTACATCTGACTGACAGTGACTGTAGTTGCAATGTAACTGCCACAGGGTTGGGGTTGAGAAGGGAGAGAAGAGTTTGCGGTGTGTGGTTTTCTGTTTGGTTGGCTTAGAGGTTTTTGTGTGGGTTTTCTTTTTTTTTTTTTTTTTTTTTTTGTCAGAGAGTTTTAATGTAGGAAAGCAGAAAGTAAACTAACAAGAGGATAACCTTGTCAAAAGTAACATTTTTCCCCTCACAGAAGTTTTAGCTCTAATACTTTTTCTTCTGAATATTGGGCCAGTCTCACCTTAAGCATCTCTACTGACTCCAACATTGAACATTCAAGATCATGTATTTCAGAAGAAACTAGCACTGTTTAAAAATGCATAAAAACTAGACTTCCCATCCAAACAAAACCTGCTTATCTGCTAAAACACTGGAATTGAGTTGGCTTTTTTTTGCCCTGCCTAGTTTTACTGGGCTGCACTATAAAACAACTTTATACACAAGTTAAAACTTGGACACCTTCTCCTCAGGCCCAGCTACACCCAGAATTAGCAAGCTTGCAATTTTTACATGTAGCTAATACAGCTTTTAATAACTACAGGATAAAAGGCAGTACATAATGAACATTCTTGCTAATGGCAGCATTCATATACTACAAAGGCATGTAAAGATGTGGCCTGGAAGGTTTGTGGAGTGTCACAGGAACACAGTTAACTTCCAAGGAAACATCTTATACCTTAAACAGTATCTCATCTTCCTGAACTGTAAGTCTGGCTTGCAAAAAGGAAGCTTGTGATCCCCCTTCTGTTATATTAAAAAAATTAGTAGTAAGAACTAGTCTGAAAACTCATAGGACATTCATTTTAAAAAAAAGGTAATTAGATTTTAAGACTAGTCTGTTCTGTTTGTTTGGGATTGGGCAAAGTGTGGTGGTGGTTCAACCACATCCAAACAAAGTAAGCCTAATTTCAAGCTTCTGTCCTTCTAGTAGCAAAATGTACTGCTACAGAATACATCTGATAAAAGCCCATCCTACCTCTACATGTTGGGTCTAAGAAGCAGCCACACCTGTCCCCGTGAGTCAAGCAGCAATTAACAGGTCACCCTGCGCAGCCCCAGGTCCTACCAAGAAAATGAGACAACAGCAGAAACCTGCCAACATCCTACAGTATCACACTGGAACAGCCCTGGGAAAAGGACTATATATTTTCAGCAGGTTAAACAAGAAGAGCACATGAAGTTTCCTCGTATGTTTATCAGCTGGTTTCAGACACATTCTAAGAAAACAAAACAGTGATAACTGCGTTAAAGGGCAATACCTTCATGTATTTCCAAAGCTGCAGGAAATCAATAGCCCAGACACTCTGGTGAAACTTGGAAGACCATGAAACTACTCTAAGTCTAAAATGAGCATCTGTTCATGGAGAACTGGACTGAGACTCGCTGTCATTTAAGTACACCTGCAAGCAGCCAAGATAACCTCCCATAGTAAAGAGCCTGAACTGTATTTCAAATGGTCCACTGCAAGTGAAAAGCATCAAGTCATAAGCCTTCTAGGATTAAACCAAACAATCAAGTGCCAAAATGCTGTCAACTACTGTTTTAACAGCCAAAGCTGTATCTGAAGAACAGTCACAAAAACAAAGACTCAAACTGAAGCTGAAGTCTTGCCAAAAATTCCCAATACTAATGCAAAGTTGACAGTCACTTCATATGGCTGTTATCTTTATCCTTAGCTCATGCTAGGGATTTAGTAGGAACTCAAGCTACAGCAGCAGCAAGCTACTGCACAAAAAACAACAATGACAGATCAGAGAAACAAATTCAAGATTGACAAACCATCATCAAGCTCTCAAAACCACAGCAGAGTTCAAAAATCCCTGAACACAAGGTGTCAATAAAGTAACTATTAGATGAAAAAACACTCATTTTAGAATTTGTTTTCCTTTCTTCACCTACATAAGTCAAAGACCACAACTAGCTTTGCTTCAGTGAGCTGTAGCAGAATTCTGAACAGTTACTTCCTTTTAATGCCTTTGAAAAAATGATGATTGAAGAAATCACAATGTGTGGGATCCATTCTGGGGCATCAGTCAGTATTAGTGTAATTCTTTATAATGGACAGTCAAGCTTATCCTGAGTCACTGCTTCACTTGAACAGAAATGCTTAACGCATTCATCAATAGATACCATGTTTATCAACTGCATCCTAGGCTACAAAGAAAGCTGTAATGTTCTACATCAATACAAATTCTATTACAATGAAATTGGAATTACCTCACTGAAGAACAAAAGTCACGTTTTGCTATAAATATAATATTTTGTCATTGTGAGGCACATTCATTACAACATGTGGCAGCTTTCTGCAAGTATATACAGTCCTTGCCAGCATGTACTTTTGAACTGTACTGATACTCTCTAGTAACAACCATATGATGCCTTATAACAACACTGTAGCACAACTAAGTGCTGCTGTATTTCAGAATGAAAATGAGTTCAAATTAATTCTGATTTTACTATTGTTACTTCAACTATGTAGCCTCTGGAATTACTAAAACAAAATGCTTAATCTTGGGAAGTAAGACAATCAAACTGTCAAATAGCTGATCTGATGGCAAAGTTTAACAGCAGCACAGCTCTACCCAGCTAGTCTTTAAGACGTCAGATGATTTTATTAAGCTTTTTAATATACACACAGATTTAGAGAGATAAGGGTCTTGCTGATGTAACCATCTATATTTCTGTACTTCAGCTTCATCCATTTTTCTGGTTGACTAGCAGTTCCTTCTCATTTGTCTCTTTTTTATCCAAACCTTAAGTCTTCCCTATGTAATGCTCAACGTATATCTATAATCTATCTCCAGGTCTACTCAGACTGCCTATAGACAGATTTAAGTTATTTAAGAATAGCATTAGGTATGCCTTAAACAAGCAAAACTCCGGAGAAGTGTAAGCAAAACAGAAAACATGGGGAGAGAAAAACCAATGTACATGCACACTACAGAGTAGCTCTCCATGTTGGACCTAAATGTTGCTGTAGAATTGTACTGACACATAGGTCCAATTCCTTTGGAAAATTAGATCAGAAAAGACCAAGTTATCAAGTACTTGCAAATCATATTCATATAGACAAGTTCATGACTCTCATTGCAGTCTTGGCTTGGTGATAAAATTTAATGAGCAAGAACAAGTACTTCGTCTCAGGACCTCTTTCTCACACTATTACACAGGCTGCTTCACTTAGATCCCAGATACCATGCTGAAACCTACTTCAATGCTCCCTGGTTAGTTTTCTTGCATTCCGTTACCACCTCTTTTCACAAAAGCTTACCTAATACAGTGACACGTGCTCACACACTTTCAAACACTTGTTTCCTGGGACCCATTGTTTTGAAAAATCTGACGAAGTTTAGAAACGTTTTTCCAGGCACAAGCAGAAAAACAATAAAGCATTCCATTTGCCTTCGATTGATGCAAGCTTTACTGACTTTACTGAGTCCAAACACATAACTTGAGAAATAGCTTCCTAACCCTAAGAAAAGTGCTGGCAAGAGATGAGCTACAGTATAGTGATTGCCAGAGACCTGTCATGATAGAATGCTGGAAGGCGTTTGAAGAAAATCAGTATATTCTGGAATCCCCTCTTTAACTATAAGCTAGGACTAGCAACTCTCATGCAAAACTTTTTTGTTATTTATTTCATTTTTATTACTTCATCTGATTAAAATCTTTTTAGGAGCAGACAGGAAGTTTTTCCACTGCAATAAAAAGTAATCCTGGCCAAGAAAGGATGTGCCCATTAGCCGCACTATCTCCATAAAGACAGCAGCCTTATTAAATTACAACTGTTTGAACAAGGTCAAGCACTCAGGGTTTAATTCAAAGTGTTTCCAGGTATAATGCTGTCAGGTCAACTTAAACAAGCCAACAGAGGCTTTGAGCTTGATTAAATATTAAAATGGAATCTTTCACATCTGTTTTTACCCAAGGATGAAATTACTGTACATCACTTCAACCAGCTCATTAATACACTAACCACATATCTTGCCTCAAAAGGTTACAGGAATATCAATGCTTTCAGAGCGCCTGCAGTGAAACCTAGACAACTCAGCTAGAAGTGAGGTCACTGCACACTTTAGCAGGATGTCAATATTTCTTTATAAATGTGAGAGGTAATCAGTTAGACATAGATACATTTTAAATTAAAAGATGGGAGCCTCCAGTGAAGCTAAATCAGTTGCCTTTGATCTGAACCTTTTAATCACTCATCTCATTTTCTTTGATAGATAACTTGATAACAGACATGCAACAGGAAGTTTGATCCAACTGTAATTATTTTTCAAACTGGAAGGCTGTCATGCCCAACTAGAAAACTGCTTTTAAAAAAAAATAATAAAAAAAAAATATTGCACAGCACGATTTTTAATTGAAACATGAAAATGTCTATCAGGATCATCTATTTCAACACCTACAATTTCTAATAATACTTTGATGCAATGTTAAGGTACGGGAGAAGAGAACATATTTGAGGATACAGCTTCTATGACAATGATAAATACACTGCATTAACTACCGCACATGGCATCTGCTGCCCTTTACAACATAACCAAAAAAAAAAAATAAAAATAGATACTCTCCAGCATTACCTTTGCATGAGACAGGAGACATTCGTCAAATTATGTTTCCTGACTGCAAACCACAGAGAGAAATGAAAGTTATCTATTTAGAGCAACAGAGGTACAAGATGGGACATGGAAGAGAAGCAATGGGACGTGTTTTGTGCCTCAACTATGCTTATCCCACATGAGAAAATCATCTGTAAACTTGTATACTCTGAAATTGAATCTAGGAATCTTATTATTTATAAACTAAAATAAATTTTAAAAAAAAACCAAACTAGTGAATTTGGCACAGAACATTCAAATTTACTACACAGCCTTAACAACGCTCTCTCAGGGGAGGGCAGGGGAAAAAACACTGCTTGAATACAGATGTGCCTACATAATGAATAGGAGAAAACCACTAAAACACATCTGAATTTCCTAGTATCTATTTCAAGAGCCAGAACTACACATTTTAAGCACTATTAGTTAATAAGGCTTCAGACAATTTGCTTAAGACAAAATAAAATTCCAATAAAACACAGTATTCTACCACCCAGTAGTTTACACTTGAACAATATAACCAACTTGATCAAACTATACTTACTGCAAAGTCAATAAATTCCTTTTTGGCTGTTGACACAAAAACCTACCGGGAATCAAACACTTGAGGAAACTAATCATAGCACTCTGACTCAATGCACATCTATATTGAAATAATTAGGTCTTTAATTCACTGTATTTGTAGTTGGGTTTAAAGCAGTAAATTTGATAGAAGTGGGCCTCATTAAATCAAACCAGTTTGAACTGCCTTTTATTAAGCTTGGTGTATTTGAACAAAATTAAAAAGATTCCTTTCCTTTAAAACAATTGTGCATTATAAAGTAACCCAAACAATACATAATACAATAAAGGCATTTACATTTGATCTGAGCAAAAGCCAACATTACAACCTATCTGCTTTAAATATACTTTAGAGGTACAGAGATACTGACCGCAGAAACTCAAAGTGACAAATAACAGGAAGACCACCAAAATAAAGTGCTAAGAAGCCCAGGCTATTATGACAACCTCCCAGCTTCCTGTTTTAAGAGTTACATTTAATTCTTCTAATACAGATGTGGCTGAGCTTTCTGGCTCCCAGACTTAGCTGCCTTGGAAATCAACAGCAGCAACAGGTGGCCTGTGTAAAGTAAGTTCGGGAGACATCACATCCAGGGGCTGGGGAAACTTGTGCAGAGTCAAGTGACTGCACCTAAGTAACAGATCCAGCTAAAAAGACTGTACTAACACTCCTCTCTACTTGAATTCAAAGGCAGAAGCAACTCTGCAAAAGGTGTCAGCGATCACAGCTCCATCTATAGCTGCCAGGACACACTAAACAGTTCAGCAGCCTGGGCATGTCTCCAGCTTGAAGTCTACCCCAATTTCTTCCAGGACAGGGCACAATTATCAAGGAACAATGCAGTATGAAAACCTCTGGCAATAGAGATACTTACACTAAAAATGTGCTTAATAGGTGTGCAGTAAATCAAGTGCATGCTGCTCATCACAGTGATGCACACTTAGCTTTCTACTCTGTTCCAGTTTAAGGGACAAAACAGACAGTACATTTTATGCAAAGGAACTGCTTGTTGTCAAGTAGGCACTCAAGCAAAATCCTACATGATACAAGTAAACTGATGTATCTGCTGAAAATTTGTGTTTTCTTAAAGTGTACACACATTAAGAGCTGAAGAATTTTTTACCTTTCCAAGATAATGCTGTGTCCCATCCTATCCCCCCTGCTTTCACTACACATAGTTTATGCCTTCACATCCTCTCTTTTATTAATAGACACATGCACCCACTATGAGATACAGTATAATACCTATGCAACAACTGAGTTGTTAATAGCAGCTACATGTTAGACTGGGGTGGGAAGGAAGAGAGGGACAACCTAGTATGAAATATAATAGTAATCTTAGCAATTAAAAAAAGTAAAAATTCCCACTCATCCTTAAGAGTCCTTATGAAAATATTTTCCCATTCCTCAAAACCAACAGCTACTACCACCAAAAGTTATGGAGGTTACATTACTTTCAAACCACTCCTGGCTAACTCCTACACGCAGCAGTGAAATTACTCTGCATGAGAAAATACATGACAAGGCATAAGAAACTGCAACCAACAGAGGTGCTAGAAAAAATGCCAGTGGGCAGAACACCCCTCAAAAGTACATTCTTATCCTTGCCATTTTTTAGCAAGGTTTTCACCAGGAATAGTCTTAAAAGCAGTTTTTGCAGCAGCAAACTACTGCTTTACATCCTGAAGGCAGGAAACACCACCTTCCAGCCTTCCCCTCTTGCAGCAGTAACTGTAACAGAATGGTCATTGGCTACTCCATGCCATTTGCACCTCAATAGCAACAGCACAACCTACAGGCAATGTAGAATTCCAACTGCTATGAACTTGGTACACAGAAAACAGGTAATGAAGACTGGCTGCCTATAAGCCAGTCTTCCGGCAGCAGATTAAGTTTGGAATTTCAGCTCCTTAAAAATCTCTCAAGGCTTTGTTTTTCAATTGGTATAATTTCATAAATGCAAAGCTTCATTGCAAAAACTAAATCTGAAAATGGTAGGGAAAAAAAAAAGAAAAAAAAAAGGAGCTGGTAACTTACGATCTTTACATGTTATCTCAAGATTTCAGTGAAGCATCATAGGTAGGCACCAAGACAATGTCAACTCTGAAAGTTCTCAGAGATTGTGCACAGCTCTTCATCTAATTCTCTACCACTTTAACCAGTAGAATACTTAAGGTGTTCCAGGTAAAGATTAAGCTCACAGAGTACAACAGCAAACCAAAAGAAAGAAGGAAAGGCATATTTAGCTTGTCTTCCTCACAGCCTTTAATCCTCCGTTAGGCTTATTCTGGTTTAGTTTTGTGGCACCAATTTGTGAACTGGGATGTAAGTACCTAGAAATCCTTGGCCACCTCCAAAACCAAATATGATAAGGTAAAGTGATGTCCAGGTGACTACTACTTATTCCATAAACAAACACTAAGGTAGTATAATAGGACAAAGACCATTCCTTAAGTTCTTAGGAGAGTATGAAGAATCCATACTCACCAAAATAGCTGTTCTAATGAATTTCTACTCCCCCTGACGACTTTCTCACAAAATTATCTCACCAGTGAGGAACACACTGACACCACAGGTTCTAAGACAATTTTGGTGGTGATTTCAGAAGGCCATCAAACAACATGTCAGTAATAAAAGCCTAGTTTATTACAGTGGGACATGGTGCCCTGCCATTTTTTTACAGCAACCCAGCATCTTTGGGCCTGAGCATTTGCAGCTGACCTCTGCTATCACCAAGTTAACTAACTTGAAAAGACAAGTGACAAAGTTGAAAACAGCAGAATGGCTGCCAGTACCTGCAGAAAGGAAGGTGCTCTCAACCATAAGTAACACCACTACAAAGTTAACAGTACATAGAGTGTTATTTTCTTCCACCTATCATTCCCTTAGTTTTCAGTTTTCCCCTTCCACCCCCACTGAATCTTGCACTCTATTTTTCTATTTTCAGATTCTGTATCTGTCAGTCTTCACAAGACGAGGTTGGTAACTCACTGCATAAATGAGGGTTATGCAAATAACCCTCATTATATATATGCACACATATTCACATACAAGTGTAAGTAAGTTATGTATTAAAAGAAAAAAAAAAAAAAAAGAGTAACCCAAGGCACAAGAAATCACTCTCAGAAGAAAAGAAAATTCTCTTCTCTGGAAGCAGTTTAAAACAGTTATTTGCATCAATTCCTGAATCTCTACTGCTAAGTAGCATTACAATATAAAAATCACACTCCTACAGTTCTCTCCTCTTGAGATTTACAGTTAAACTGTAAGAAAAATATTTCCTGGTTAAATTGGACAGATAATGCAATACAGCTTTTATCAAACCAATAAATATGTTATCACACGCAAGCCTCTGGCCCTAAGGGACTTCCTCCTTCAGGTGCTGGCAGTTAAATTAGCTCATTTGTAGCATAGAAAAAGCTTCATAATTAGTACCTAGTTTATCATTAAAACCTTGCATTCACTGTATGATGTCACAGACTAATGAGTCTGGCTCTCATTTACACGCTATTTTCTGGCATCTCAGTATAGTCAATCCCATTATTTCCTATATAACTGACCACCTTCAACAGCTGCAATTCTTCTCATGTAAATACAGAACATATTGCACAAGACAAGATCATAGTTATCACTCTAAAAATAATTCCACATAATGTACAGTTTAAGCCTGACAAGGCTTAAGATGCTCTGCCCTGCAGCCAGCAGAAGTTTGATTTAAAAAGCACTGTACAGTAATTAGACTTAAACCACATTATTATTTAAAGTACCACACTCATTGACTGGTAGAGCTTTTACTGCAATAGATTAGACTCATTACTTAGAAACTGAAAAGCAGCTCAAGATTCATTTATCTCTGGTACTAGAAATTAATACATTTACTTCTGATTACAGCAGTGAATGAGACATGCAGATGTAAGTTCTGCAGGTCCAGTCACATCAGATACCCTCCTGTACTACTAACACGGAACAGGAAGTGTCCTACCTGACTCAAATCTCAATTAGCAACCAACAGGCTAAATCCTCCCATAAATCCTTCTGGAAAAACCTGCAATGCATGTTCGTATGTCTTCTACCCAAACAGCTTAAAATCACAACTCCCCGTAAGATAGACATGGAAGACAATGGACAATTCAGTAAGTATTTCATTTCAAATAGCCATCCTAAATCCTGAAATGTTTTCATCTACTGCTGCAAAATCCTTACATCCAAGGAGATCTGAGAGAATACCTGCACCTTGATCAGCCCAGAAGGTCTGAAAGTCTGAAAGCTAAGAAACCCTTTTTTATTAGCCTGGTCTTCAATGAATCAAAGGAGAAAGTAGCAGGAAAGAAAGACAGGATTCAACAGCCTGCAACTGTACTGTACACAGTACCCTTTATCCCGGCAACACAAAAAGCAATGAGGAAAACTTACTCTTTGAAATCTAACAGTTTGTATACTGCCATGCATACACATAGAAGACGACTTTTCATAGGAAGGCAGTATTTTTCTTCTCCCCTCACTCCTACCTTTTATTGTATGGCATCAAAGTAAATAAAATTCCTTTAAAGGTTTCTTTGCGTCTTGCTTGGAATTTAAAGCACAATACCTGTTAGCAGCATAGTACAGCTTTTTGTTATGGACTTCTAGGGGTTCGTTCATACTGTTTTCACATCAGGTATATTCCTGATGGCTTGGAATGTCAGGCAATGTAAAGTATTTTATTTCGTATTATCAGGAACAAAAACCACGGGGGGGGGGGGGAACACCAAAAAAAATCAACACCAAAAAACACAATCAAGAGCAATAAAGCTGCTTCCTGTCAGGAGGCAAAAAACTCCGCCTTTTAATTGTTGTACTTTAATTATGTGTCACTTGTCAACCCTCACAGCCAGGACAGAAAAACCTGCTAGCACTCAAGACATTTTCCTCCAGAGAGAGCCTGTTTCCTCAAGGATAACACACAAGCCAAATATCTCCAGAAGTTTTCACAGGTAGGTGCCCATCAGTACTGATGACAGTTAAAAAGGTGTCTCCAGCACCTGCTGGTGTGGTTACATTGTCTGAAAGCATCATTCAAATGAAGCTGTATAATCCATGGGGAAAGGGAAGACACAGGAGGTAGGGAAATTCTGCCTCAAAACCTGTACACTGCACTTAAGCTTTGATCTGGCATTCTTGTTTTACAAAACTAAAGATACTCCAGGTTTTCACCCCGTAAAAGAACGGCAATATTTAAGGTCATTAAGAATCGTGCACATAAAGATCTGTACTGACCAAATTCAGGAAGTCTTCAAAAACCAAGGCAAAACACCTTACCCACTCCTACAGGATCGCCACATAACAGCACAGCAGTATAAGTAAGATTCTGTAGCACAGTATCCTTTTCTTACAGCCCAATGTTTTATTGTTTAACATAAATGACTATCATTCACTAATGTACCAACTGTGACACATTTACGTTAATCTGCTACTAATACAAAAACAAACCCACAGCAAAGTTACACAGCATGAAAATAGCATTTTGATTATATGACATCACATTTTCACTATGCTCTAACTTGTGAGGAAGAAACTGACCTTTTTGGCAGAAGGTTAGGCACAAACCATGAAGTTTTCAGCACTCCATTAGAAAGATTAGAATATTTGTGTTCAAGACAGAAATTCAAACAAGACGTTCTTTAAGATAAACGTATTCTTTAGACATGGGAAAGGTGGCTAGTGAGGCTAGTCTTCAGATTCCTGGAATCAGTGGCCAAAAAACAAATTCCATGTTGGCTGCCAGCAAAAATTAGTTAACCTTTCATATGCTGGAGATGAGTTAGGATAGTCTTAAATCAGGTGAATTATTTCAGCTGTTAAAAAGAAAAACCTACTGTACTCCAGAACTGCTTCTGCAGAATACATCAGGCTACTCAATTCCGAGTAATGGTCAAATAACAGAATTCCATCTTTTTTTATTTGTTTGCAGAACAGCTCTCCTCTATAATCTATGTAAAAACCTTTCCATCCTCAAATAAAACATCCGCATGACACCTCTTGAGGTAGAATCTGCTCCTGAGTCAGAGTAATTAAGCATTAGGCTCTAAAAAAAAAAAAACAACTATCTTCACTGCATTCATTTGGTCTTTTGATTCTATTCTAACAGACCGTCTATTTAACTTAGTCACAATTTAATCCAGCGTTATAACTCATGATCAGAGAAAGGCTATTTTAATTCATCTATAAAAGCTTGAGCTAAGACCTAAGACAGCCCAATTCTAAAGCTTCACCTGAACTAATACAACGTACCACAGAACAACATACCATACCTGGACTAATCAGTCTCTCCCAAGGTTTTAGAAATTTAAGTACCACCTTAAGCCTGCAGTCAGTTCTACTGAAGAAATACGTACATTGTAGTCAGGGCCTCAAACCAGACTACTTTTTATTTTTTTAAGCTATGTGAACTGATGACAGAAGGCAGATTGGGTGAGTGGGAGAAGCCAGTGCTTATGAGAAAGAATTTTTTCCTCCTTCACCAGCTGAACAGCACACCACTTAAGCATGTATGTTTTCCATTTCTCCAAATTATTTTAAGCTAAATATTAAAATATGTAACTCTGCAAGGGAACCCAATAAAGATTATGACATGACAGGAAACAGCATGAGCTATGCTGCGTCCTATACCACAATGGTAAACTCACACCATAGTTGGCTTTTTCCTTCCCCTAATTATGAGCAGTGAAACCACAAAACCCATGTTAAGATCTTATCAGTTAAGGTCCCTGCACAGGAAAAGTTCGGGAACAGCTGTACAAAGAAACAAGCACTTCTGAGCTTGAAGTTTCTGAAGTATCCACAAATTTAGAAGAACAAAATCTGTCCATCTTGGCTCAATACTGGGGCCTCATCTATCACCTGTGGTACTTGTATTAGTGGTTTCCCAATTACCATTCTGGAGAAGCATTTGAAATTATAGAAACATAGAATACTTAGGGTTGAAAAGGACCTCAAGATCATCTAGTTCCAAACCCCTACCCCCCATTGGCAGGGACACCTCACACTAAACCATGCCACTCAAGGCTCTGTCCAATCTGGCCTTGAACATAGTCAGCGATGGAGCATTCACAACTTCCCTGGGCAACCCATTCCAGTGCCTCACCACCCTTACACTAAAGAACTTCTTCC
>JAOEHX010061365.1:0-25206 GCA_025448015.1 Bolborhynchus lineola
GTCCGGGAATAAAAAAAAAAACCAACAAATTCCTTTACTATATAGGCTGCAAAGGCTTCCCTGCTTTGTTCTTCATGTCATGTTTAAGGGATCCCTCCTCTGCCCAGTAGAGCATCTCCATTGCCTTACAGCAGCTGGAGAGCAGATATGTGGCTTTCCCTTACTGAAACAACTGATGTATTTCATCCCAGAGAAAATTGCCTCCGAGTAGCTCATAAAACAAAACCAGAGTGTACATAGCAGCATATTTTGAAGTCCTAACTCAAGCAAAACCTCATGGCAGGGAAGAAAGATTTAGCCGAACGGGAATAAAGAATCTGAGCTTTGGCGGTTGACAAGACATTTGGGATGCGCTACGCTGAATGCTGGAGTGCAAAGGACTAGGCAAATGTAGAGTGTTATGACTACTATTTGAAAAAATCTGTATCTAGAACCCCCAGCTTGGCCACTAACTAAAACATGAGCCAAGAGTTTCACATAGCTTAGCACTGTCAGAATTCGGGAACTCATGGTCTATCTCCTTCTTAAGCAGTGCTATGCACATTTATATAGTGATTTTAAATGGTACTGGAAATGAAGTTGATTTACCAACTTCCAAAATTATTTAAAGCGTCTATTACAGCAAATAACATTACAGACAGGAGGAAAGGAAGCCAAAGCAAAGAGCCCAACATTTAAGATTTAAGTGGCTAAGTCTCTCTTTGTGCTGAAAAGAAAGACTTTAAGATGAACCTCTGACTGCACAGCAAAGCTCCGGGCAGTTTTGCATCTTTCACTAGAATTTCTCATGGTTTTGTCACTATGTGTTTTTGGAACAGAAGATAGAAAGAAGTTAAAACAGCTGATGTTTTTCTGGCACCTGTGAACTCATTTGTAATTGCAGAGACTTTGGAAATGTAAACGTATTCTAAATGTCATTCAAAAGAGCAAACCTTTCCTGAAAGTCTAAGATCCAGTTTTCTTTCCAGGTTATTTATAATGTCTCAGTGCATTTGCAAGGGAGCTATAAGGATTGCAGATGTGGAGTAGGAAAGGAGTTTGGGTTAAAAAGCAAAGAAAACCAAATAAACAGCACATCATAGATGTTCTTTGAGATAAGAGGCAGCATCCTTCCAAGGACTCAGCTAATGTAAACACCAAATCTTAGAAAATCCAAGAAAAACACCCCAGGCTCTGGAAACTTACCAGTGAGGAAATGGAGCTTTGATTGTAGAGATAATCACAGCAGGAGATAATGTAAGTAGATAAACTATACCCCAAGAACAGAACTGCCTATGCTCAAGCCAACTTGATCTGTCAGGTTCATTATCTCATGGCAGAGAGGCAGAGCCATGCAAACGCAGCAAGTTTGCTTCCAGTCCCAGCTCAGCTGAGGATCCGGTTATCTGCTTTCATGAGGCCTTCAGACCGCCCCACAAGTTCTTCCTAGGCCCCTCTGGCTCCATACAGAGCCATTTCTGGATTTGCACCTTGGTGTAAGTACCAGCAGCATTGTTCCTTGTGCAGCTGAAGCAGCACTGGACAAGCTGAGCGAAGGGACTTCAACCCAAAGCATCTGCATGCATTCCTGTGGGGTGTGAGTTAAGCAACCATTCTCAAGTGGGGGTCCTGACAGTGAGCATGATTACTGATTTATTTCCATTCTTAGGCTATCTGAGTCCATTCTGGACCATGGAGAGCTGCAGATCATTATGCTGCCTGGTTAAATCCAGGCATTATCCCCAAGAAAACTGCAGCTATCTATAGGACTCTCTTTGGCTATGTCACCATACTCCAAGTACATTAAACCTCCCCACTGCTGTCTTTGTTGGCTTTCTGTGGGCAATTTTAAAGTATTAGCACCTGGTTAACAAAGAACTAAAGAGTGCATCCCTTTCCCATTCAGTCACAGTTTAAAAGTAGGTAGGAGGTGTGACTATGCTCACAGATAGCTCACCCCTATCAGGGTGTTTTAGGTGGCCCTGACAACATCTATTGACTTTAGAGCAATTTCAAGGACATGGGGAAGCAAAAGAGCCTGAATATCAGGGTCACAGCATCTCTCAAGCTAAAGTAACCCTAGTGGAAAACAGAGCCTTGCAGGATCACAACTAATAGATCCTGTTCTGTCTCGTCCCTAGTTGTGAGTCTCAAATGCTTCATTGGAGCTTGCTCCTGTTCCTTTATGTGCTGGCAGGAAGAGGCCCATGTGGTGTATACCTGGAAGGATGCTTCCCTTCTCACTAAGGTCATAATGGGCTTTTCTCCTCTTCAAATATAATGGAGCTTTTTACCTCCAAAATAAGGTGTGCTCCTATAGGTTACAAATCTTTCTCTGAGCTCTCTCCAAAGAATGTCACCACCTTCTCATCCAAACACAACATACAATGCTTGACTCACATTCCTCTATGACTCATAGTGGTAAATGCTCAGATGACGTCTGCTGATCCTAAGTTGCTTCAGATATCAAGTTAGGTTAAGATACATCTCCAGAGAACATCTCCATGAACACTTTTTCAGACTCCTTCTCTTGATATTTTTGGTCTGCTTTCTCCAATAAGTTTCTATTTCTTCGTTTGTTTTGCTATATATGATAACAGAAAAGAAATTCCTTAAGGTCGAAAGGATTTGTTTTGATTTTAGATGGAAAGGAATTTCTAAACTTGAGGAGATGCACTGGAGGGAAGTCTGACCTCAAAGCCCATTTGAGAAGTAACTCCTTTTTCTTTTACAAAAGTCCATCTGAAAGCTTTTCTACCTGAAAGCAGGTTCTTACAAAATACTGCACTACAAACAGACAGAACTTCCTACAGAAAGATGCAAGGACAGAGAAGAAACATATTTTGGACTAGAGGCACTAAATGACATTAAAAACTATTTTCAATCTGGACACAAGTTAGCAAAAAGGAGTCAGTATCTTGGTTTCCCCAAGTTCACCCAAAGCACAAGATACGTCTCTTCCAGTATCACCTAGAAGTGTGTGAGATAGAGAAACAGATTTGAATGACGCAATGTAGGATGGATAAGGGCTTGTAGAATGGTTATTTATAAAGTTATTGATGTCCAATAACTGGTTCCTGTAGGAGGAAACCCAGGGGAATCTGACCATCTCTGAGAGCACAGAGTGGGATGGGAATCAGGCATGGGCAGGACAGTACTGATGGGCAGGAGAACATGGCACTGAAGTCTTGGTTTGGGGACATGAGCTCTGTTGAGCTACCTACATTGAAACTATCATTTTCTGAAAATCCAGCCAGGAGCAGTGTTAAAAACAGACTTTTAAAGCTAAAATACACTATTCCCCAACCTTACAGCATTAGTTGCTGCTAAATGTCTCTCTTCTCTGCCCTTTCCCCCGTCATTTACATTGCCAAGTTTTCTTTTGGATACCGTTCCTTGGAAGAAAGCAGAGAGACATCTGTGAGGGTTGAAAGGATAAATAGTGGGGAGTAGCTTTCAAATACAAGAAGGATAGAATAAGATTGGGGCAGTCTCATCCAGAAAGGAGTTGCTGTTACTGTCCCAGCAGTGCAGCATCATACCTGGTGTTATCTTCCTGCAGTAATAGGGTACTTTCAGAATCATCCTAGCCCTTAGGGGTCATGGTTCTGAATTCCTCCTCTGCTGTGTGCTGGTTTTCCTCCCTATCTTGGGAAAGCTCATATTCACCCAAGTGCCCCGTCTCACCTTGAACTAAGGGTAAATGCATTTTTGAAGTGCAGTGTTTGGAGAGCAGCCTCTTGCTTACTGTAGGTGTCTGTGGGGAAGAGGCAGGTCAGGATCTCTGTGTTGCAGGGATTTACACCTCCAAAAGAGTCTTTTTGTACTGACAAATAATATGCTTCTAATTAAGGCTGCTGCTGTAAAATCTCTAATCTGATAACACATTGTGCAGGAAGCAAGGAGACATCTGTTCATAGGAACACATCAATATTAAGGTGGATTCTGGATGCAAAATTCTCCCCATGCTGTTTAATAATGCCACTGGCAGAAGAGATCTCCTGCATTAATATCTGGCAGCAAATGTTTTGCAATAGGAGTGTGTATTCCATGGAGGATTTTGTGAACATAAGATCTAATTTTCCCTGGCGAAGCATCCATCATGTGTGTGAACTTTTCATGGAGGATAATAATACCTTCCCATCAATAAAATCAAGTTAGTGGGTGAAATAAGACAAGGAGAAGCACAAGCAGCCTGACCTCCACAGTTAGCATCTGTGGCCTCTGTTTGGAACCTACTAAATGGAAAGCATTAGAAGCTGGGTGAGACCATCAAACTAGCATTCTTTTTGTGCTTGCATCCCATCACACAGAAGCCTCTGAGGGTTCCCCAAGTGCTGTTTGCCTCATGCCATCTTTAACTGTTGAGGGAGGATCAGAAGTGGGGGCTGAGATGCTGATAGACAGAAGAATTACCCTGGACCTGGGAGAAGGGGAGGATGTGGAATCAAATCAGGCAAAGGGATGTATCCATAACACAAGATAAAGGCAGAAACAGTTTGGGTGGTATTTGTGATAATTTACTGGGAAGGCAGAGAAATGCTTCTGCTGCTGAAGAAGGGTTTTTGGATTAAGGGAATCTGTGCGTTGGGGAGCAAGGTCCTATTGCAATTGTAAGGAGGGATGGCCCCACCACTTGGCCTGATTCACACCCTTGTTCACACACTTGCACAAGGGTGTGCATCTTAACTCCCTTGGTCAGGAGTGAGAGGAAGAGCACACCTTGGGTAAGATGTTGGTCCCTTCAGCACACAGGTATGTTTTAGCCCCCTGGCCCTTTTGTACTGTTTGAGGATCTCAATGCTATTTCTAAGGGAAATAGGATAATGCAAACATAACTTTTCCTGAACAGCATTTTCCAGATGCTGTACTGACTTGAAAGTCTGTCTCCACCGCTAGTCAACATAAATCCCTTGCAGTATTTCATAGATATATATGACTCCCCAAGTACTCTTTTTTCCTCCAACAAGTTGCTTCAATATTACAAGCCAGAATTAGTGTCTTTCTATTTAACTGCACTCAATGCCTTTTTCTTCCCTTTTTCCTGTTCCTTCTTTGGACCCCTGTAAAGTTATGGCAATCACATCCTCCTGCAACAAAGTCCTGCACAGCTTAGGTACAAATTGGGAAGAGTTATACATTCCTGTGTCCCAGACTAGCGTCTGCCAGCTCCATTTAATGAAAGCTTGAGCCTTGCAGAGGACTGCTGAAAGCCAGTAACACTGGCGATGCTCAGTAGCACCAGTGGATGGCAATCTCTTACTGACACCAACCCTGTGCAATAGACAGGTTCCTTTTGGATGTCATTTTGGGTTTGCTCCAAGTGCATTGCTACGGGTGCAGGGAGAAAAAGTGCATTTTTCTATTGATTTGGTTTTCTTTTATGCAAATAGGAAAGCAGATTCTAGTTTTAACACACAGGTGTGTTGGAGTCAATGCCCAACCCCTAGAAATAGCTTTGTTGTTATCATCCAACACCAGACTTGCTGGTTTTACCAGGAAAGGAAGAGGAAGTTTGACTAACTGCACATGAGAGGATAAAAATAACCCCCAGCTCACACTGAAGCAGAGGAGCACTCAATTCAAGGCAATGCAGCTGACCCTGCCTATGAAGAAACAGGAGCAGTTGCTGATGTAGAAGACTTTTTACTTCTCCAGTATATCTGCTCTAAAACAAAGATTGGACTAAATTCAATCAGTGAGAGGGACTCAAAGAAGTGCAGAGGGAGAGATTTCATGGAGATGGTTCTCAGTATAAGCCTGAATGACAAGAAGAGAGCTAGCAGCAGAAGAGATGAGAGTGCAGTAGTGCAGTAGCACTGACTGATGCAGCAGGATGTGTTTTCACAGCAAGAGGTTGTCTTAGAGCAGGAAAATCTATGTCAGAATTAAATATTTGCACTTCTCAGCCACCAGTTTTACTGGGGCAAGTTGGTTGGTAGATCATGCAAGTAAGGATCAAAACACTTACCCATCTTCAACCTTATTTTCTCTGCCTTCTGAAATAGTAACCATAAGTGTATATACTGACACTGAGACCCAAAGGATTTTAAGCACCTAGTTCCCATACCACACTCCTATGTCGAGCATGAGACTAACAAAGAGCAGGGTGCTCCACAGCAGTTAAAGCAAGAATGCATCTAATGCAACTCCTCTTTGTTCACTTGAGGCTCCAAACCAAGGGTTTGGATCTACATAGGACTCAGCATGGCTTAGAGAGCAACTTGCTCTAGTGCAAGGTGTCCCTGCCCATGGCAAGGGTTTGGAACTGGATAAGCTTTCAACCTGAACCATGCTACAATTCTGTGATTCTATGACTGAGGGAGCTTTATAGCTGAGAATAGTGCAGCATCAGTTACTAAAGGAGCGTGGATAAAGCAGCACAGAATAGGGCACAGCACACCAGCAGGCATGTCAGACAGCACTGGTTTCACCTGAATTTTCTTTATTTCCATGTTTGCAGCAGAAGCCCAACTAAGATGCTCCAAATCATCCCCAGGAGACTCCTGCAGAATCTGTACGGATCCTACAGAGAAAATCCTTCAAACAGAGGCACCCAACCTGAGCTGATAAAGCAAAATCTTATTCTTTTTAAGATTTGAAGCACACTTGTGACAAGTTCGAAATCATCCTTGGAGCAAAGCACACTTCCAGAATTTTTGATTCTGTTGAACCAGGATTTACTGCTCCAGAGCCATATCACAGAAAAAATCTCAGCTGTCTTTTCCTGGGTAGTGTAACCAGGGATGTAAGCAATGACCGCTTCAGGGGTTTTAATTTATTGGGAATTTCCCAGCTTTCTCTATTTTCCTTCCTTTTAGAAGGACACAAAAGGAGAGGCTCTACTGTAGATTTCAAACTTAGCTGCTTTGTTATCAATGCCAGTGCTTGTTGGACCAAACCAGCCAACTCAGAACAAGTGCTGAGTCTGGCTAAGAAAAATCAGAAGACTGAGAAAATAATGGATGGGTTTAAAGAGGAGGGAAATGTTTCAGACCATCTTTATTTGTCTTCTGGTTTCACCCAGGCGACCTTTTACATCTTTGCTTTGCAACTCTGATAACAGATGTATCTTTTTTGCCTGCTTGAGACCCTCAATACTCACAGGGGTACTTGAAAATCACCCTGGATGACTAAACTCCCAACACCACCGTGAATTTAGCTGTGCCAGGGCAGAGTAGAGCTGAAGAAATTCATCAGAAGTTGGTTTTTGAAACAAAGAATGAGCTTTTTCCCTCATTAGCAGAACCTCATCACTCTTGTCTGTGAATTGCTCCCCTCGTTTTCCTTTTGAATTGTTTGCATCAACTTTTTGTTACAAGAATACGTCTTAATACTGCTACAATGCTAACAGCAATTAGTAGAATTATAACAAATACTTCTTAGGGTCTGTGATATTGTATTACAGTTTTGTATTATACAAATGCAGAAATGGATTTGTTGAAGATGCATTTATATTTATACCTCAGTTAAACTGAGGTCTAAGCTTGCTCTGAAGACCACACCTGCCCATTGCACCTATTGTAAAGCCTTTGCTTTTGCTTATAAGGCAGTTTCTGGCCATGTCCTGTAGCTCTCTGGAAGGACAAAGTGGTCCTTCTTGCCCATGTTGCCTGTAGAGGCTGAGTCAATGTGTTACAGCCTTTCCACTCATATGCCAGTCTCCCTGTGTTTGAGCCAAAGCTATGGGAGAGCAAATGGGTTTGGCCCATTCTTAAACCTGTCTCCATCTTGCATTAAATATAATCATAGACCTGAACTGTCACGCCCAAGGACATAAGGCATCGGATCCACACCTCACTGAGGTCAGCAGGAGTCTTTGTGTTAACACTGCTGAGATTTGCAAGGGCTGAACCCCAGCAAAAAGAGCAGAACTAGCCCTGGTCTTTCCCAAAACTAACAGAAATAGCCAGAAACCTTTCCTTCTACCTTTGCCAGCTTTCTTGTTTCATAGCTTTTTATTATCCCCAAATGAGGCAAAAGTGGATGTTTTTCTATTAACAAAAAGTTTCCATGGAAAACAAGCTGCCCACTGTCACACCAGGAGCCCATGTGAGCGCAGCTGGGATTTCTAGCTGGTGTCATCACATGTAAAATTCATGTGGCTCTATCTCCACGTGAGGCACTTGTGCAACCCAGTCAGGGCTGGGAAGGGCACACATACCCCTCGCAGAGCAGCCCTCCTGCAGCTTGCAAAAGGTTTCCTTCACTCCAAAGCCAGATGAGACAGACAAAATCCCTGCTCCCCCAAACACCCATCACAGCGGAGAGATTCTCTCCTCGGAGCCAAGAACACTGAACTCCTTTACTTTTCATTTTGATAGTTTCCATGGTAACCATAAAATTAAGCTATGCAGTTACTTACTGCAATGTTACATAATCCACCCAGCACTCGGTTGCTTTTCAACAAATGTATTTGTTCTGGGCTACTTTTGTTTTATTCCTTTTCGCCAGTCAGATCAGCCTGATCTGTGTTGATCTGATTAAACAAGGAGCAATGGTGTAAAATCAGATATTAAAATGCAACTTCTGTCAGTTCCAGGCTGCCTGCTTCCATCACCAGTTTATAGCTGTAGTTAAGGTATTACAGCATTGCTTATCACCTAATCATATACATGAGGTTGGATTGAGGATGGAACTAGTCCAGAGGAGGCCATGAGGAGGATCAGGGAACTGGGGCACCTCCCGTATGAAGATAAGATGAGAAAGTTGGGGCTGTTCAGCCTGGAGAAGTGAAGGCTGCGTGGAGACCTCATAGCAGCCTTCCAGTATCTGGAGGGGGGCTATAAGGATGCTGGGGACGAGGGATGCTGGACTCTTCATTAGGGACTGTAGTGATAGGACAAGCGGTAAGGGGTTCAAATTCAGACAAGGGAAGTTTAGACTGGATATGAGGAAGAAATTCTTTCCTGTAAGGGTGGTGAGGCACTGGAACGGGTTGCCCATGGAAGCTGTGAATGGTCCATCCCTGGCAGTGTTCAAGGCCGGGTTGGACAGAGCCTTGGGTGGCATGGTTTAGTGGGAGGTGTCCCTGGGTTGGAACTGGATGAGCTTAAGGTCCTTTTCAACCCTAACTATTCTATGATTCTATGATGCTCTGATCCCAATTCTGACTGCAGGGACAACAAATATGCTCCAGTTCCACACTGCTTCAGGTTATTTGTATCCATGCAAATAGTATGCAAAAAATGTGGTCATATGTAACAACCTGTGGTTTAATTAAGGCAACAAAGCAGAATAGAATGGACTGACTTCAGCTCAGTTTCCTTCCTCAACCTCAGAGATCAGATCTTACCCAAGCTATATCAGGCAAGTGCTGTGCAATGTCATGCAATTTTTATTATGAAAGAAAAATCTCATTATAAGGCAATGCTAATATACATTTTTTCATGTTCCTGGCACTCAGCCATCCCTGTTGGAGCTGGACCAGAGATGGCAACAATGTTTGGAATGAAGGAAGGTGCTGTACAATCACTCTTTTTTGATCACAACATCTGTGGCCAAGCTCATTATTTTAAATAGAGCTCAGCAAAGGCAGATAGGTCTTCTTTGTATTGTCCAGGACACACAATCCTGCTACTGTAAAGCATAATGTCAAAATCTTCTCACCACTGGTGAAAATAAACTGTTCCTTTTGTAGCTGCAGAGGGCAAAGGAAAGACCTCAGCTGGGCATTAGGGCTTGCACAGAAAATGCGAGGGGGAAAGGAAGGCCACAATACATAGAGATATGTAAGTGGCATCTTAGGAGGAGGATATGGAAAATATTACAAGATGTGGCTCAGCATCCATTACCTTTCCAGTGCCAGGCCAAGTGGCTATTGGGATGCTCTAGTACTGTCTTGTTTCTGTGCTGAGTCTCCCATGATGCTGAGGGGTGTGCAGATATATCACAGAACAGGCTAACCTACCTAGGGTACAGAAAAAGAGAGGTCAAGTGCCATGTTATTTCCCTGGGGGCCAGAATGGGCCCTAGCCCATTTTATTTGCTGGAAAGATAAAGCAGTAGTCTCAAAGATATTACCAACTCCAGGATGGGCAGTGGAAATCAAAGCTCACATGCAGATGCAGTCCGCTCTCTTGGCAGTATCCCTTCATATCTCTCCAGTCAATTTATCCCTTTGGCAAAAAGCAAGTCTTCCTCAAGCATTGCTAAGCTTTCTAAGCTTTGGCATTAACACCTAAAAAGTCACCTCTCTGATATGACTCCCTTTGGTTTTAAAATGCTGCTGAGAAACCCCAAACCATCCACATCACACCACTGGCTGTGTTTGCCATCACATGACACCACAAAACCACCACCCATATCCCTGAAGAATCTGTCTTTTCCTGGGTTAATCTCACCCTGTTCCAGCCTCGTAGCCCTCGCTGCCTTTGCATTACATGTAAGGCAGTGATCTTAGCATGATATAAAGATATAAAATGCTAAGCAACTGAAGCAGCTGCTGTGCATCATTTAAAGAGCACACATATCCAGTAAAACAGGCAGTTAAAATGTCTATAAATAGTTGGAAATAGCAGATAACTAATTACTTGCATGCCAAAGAAAACTCAGACTAACTCAGTAGATGTAAAGATGCATGTCATGGCTAATAACCTCCAGCCTGAGGTGAGCTGAGGAAGAAATCTGAAGGAACAGAAGGTTTCCTTGATTAGCCAAAATGGCCAGTCTATTTTTCCCATTCAGTGCTAAATATTGGAGATATTTCTCTCACTGAATACTTCTGTATTCCATTTTGAAGTCAAGAAGTTCAGCCAGAATAAATTGGCATCCCTAAAAAGAAACTGTTTAATGCTAATGGGAAGGGTGGTTCAGGAAGCCAAGATAAGTGTTTGTTGCATCTTTTGAATTGCAAGAAAAGCTATATTAAAAGCTGTATTAAAAGCTATATATATATGTGTGTGTGTGTGTATCTACAGGGTCTAGTCTTTTGCATTTCCTAGTTGGCAGTTTCTGTATACTGCTTGATGCAAAGAGTTTTCTGACCTTATATATTCATTTTGTACTACATCATGCAGTATCAGTGCTAGATGAATAAACCATAGGATAGGAACAAAATCACCATAATAAAGAATCACCAAGAAGCAGAAAGAAAATATCTGATAATGTTCATATTGGTGGTTTTCTACCGAAATCCCTGAACTGGGTTTTCTTGAGCCTGCAGACAGACCTTCCTGCTAGCTTCTCTGTCCATGAAGTTGCAGCAGCTGGACGAAAACCCCACAGGCTTATTTGTCTTCCAGATCTTTGTTAGGTAGTCTAATTCATTTAATAAGCTTCTCAAGATTACTGGCTGCAAAGATCAAATGCAGTTGTTATCCCCTTGATTTTGTTTCTTTGTTTAGTTCTACAGATGACTGTGCAGAGACATTTCTCTGCTGCATCAGTGTAGTTACTATAGTTACTCCAGTTACTACCCCAGTTTCCTACCTGAAGGGTTATTCAAACCACCAGAACATGGAAACTGGCTGGACATATGACACAACATGTTCAGAAACAGCGCTAAGACATCTCCATTCTAGTATCAAATAGCAATTAGAAAGAAATAATCAACAAGCCATTAGCAGAACATGTCCTCCTAGTGTTTTAGGAGGGGTGAGATAAAAATAGATAAATAAATCAATAGGTGAGAGTAGTGAGGTATTGAAACTTCTGGGTAGAAATGAATGAAGTGGCACACAGCAGCCAGAAAGTCATTAAAATAGTGAGAAATACTAGTTTTGGAACATCCACAACTATTAGTCTTGGAGCACTGAAGTGGCTTCTAAAAGCCAGAGTAGAGTTATGCTAGTATCTAATAGAAGCCATGGTAAGTGGCTCTCAAAAAGGCGGGAATAGAGCACGGACAAGAAACCACTACCTTAGTTATGGGCAAGGTGATGCGCTATGAAAAACAGTCTGCCAGTGAGTACTGGAACAAACTGGAAGGGAGTGGGATTTGTCACTAACCTTCTAGCTTAGACAAACATATCAGGAATAGGTTTTGGTTTAGCTCATCCCTGAGACACTTTGCTCCATATTGCAAAGAAAGTCTGGGCTAAATTGAGAGCCCTGCTGTGCTCTGCTGTGTGTTCTAGCATCTTTGTTGTAAAATACCCATTTACTGCAAAAATGGGGATACGATGCAAGTCCTGCAAATGTGAGAAGGGAGTTGTAATCTCCTAGCTTGGGCAACAGCATCAAAAAGGTCCTGGAGACACAGCGGTCATCCAGCCCACCCAGGGTCTTATGCAGGCATGTAATCACTGACCTTAGTGCTCCTGCTGTAGTGGTTCCATTGTGATTGGGACTTGAAATGTCTGGGTTAAGGCCTGTGTGGATATACCTCCTCACCTTGCAAGCAAAACACCAGACTGGCACATCTACCTCTACAGGCTCATGCACATGGAGACCTTCCATAGCTTCAGGCTCTGCCAGAGGTCAAGCTGAAGCCCGGTGCCTTCATTTCGTCTAGTAAAACCACTAAT
The DNA here is from genome assembly GCA_025448015.1 of Bolborhynchus lineola. Taxonomy (NCBI): domain Eukaryota; kingdom Metazoa; phylum Chordata; class Aves; order Psittaciformes; family Psittacidae; genus Bolborhynchus; species Bolborhynchus lineola. The sequence continues at coordinate 12,447 of JAOEHX010061365.1, forward strand.
ATGGTCCCCTGGTTTTGTGCAGACAAGTGATGTGTCAATCAGCTACGACTGCAAAACAGTGCAAATACACTGCCTCTCCCTTCAGGACAAGAAACATTCTACTTTCTTTGACCACATTGTGTCTTTAAAATACAGTGAATCAATGGAGCTTGCCAAATTCCAGGATTTGGCTGAGCAAGCATCTTCTGGTCATGCTGAGATTAGCAGATAGCAATACTAATCTCACCCTGAATGGATCTTTTGAACGAAGATAATGAGGAGCTTTGCTGCTTGAGGTCAAATCCAAGTTTTCCACTTGGCCCATTTATTTTGAGCTCCCATCTCAATGTTTCCTAGTATGTGCTTGGTAAGTGGCTCAGGGAAAAACAAGGCAGCACGTAAGGTCCAATTTGTAGGGGAAAAAAAGAAATCCTCCTTTTACCTCTGATGGATTGAAATCACTTGGTGATTTGGGCTGGACCCAGAGCTTTGTCCATGTAACACAGAATTTACCTGTTGTCAAAGCCCAGATAACCTCCTAAGGCTTGTGAGGCAGCCATTGTCTTCTTCCTGAAGCAAGCATTCTCTTTACCTCTGGCAGGAGAAGCTCAAATCTTCAGGGTGTTTCTACATTAAGTCTGTGTTAATTAACCCAGCTGGGGGGATATGACAGGCACACGCTCAGTGTCAGCATTAGTGGCTCTATTGCAAGGTATAGCAATGTGTTACTGCTCTTACCTCTTGGGCAGGGTGGCAGGTAGGTGAAAAGGGTAATAGGGTAATATTGATTATGAGACTGATTATCATTCAGTTGGAAGGGGAAAGAAAAATATTTAAACTGTTATTTATGGCTGATGTAGCAACTGAAGGTCTCCTGCTAAGGCCAGGTGGCTTAATTTCAATTGGCTTTGCTTGACTATGTTAATCAATGGCAACCTGGAAGGAGAAAAATCACTTTAATCATTAATTTCCATTGTCATAATCTGGTGGGTGGGGCATGCTCCTGGTGTTTGCTTCTCTGGACCTCGAAACATCCATCACAACACATAGAAGAGACATAAGCCCCACAAAACCCCTCTTGTAAGTGTGGGATGTAATCACAGCTACATTAATATCCTCTATGTTCTCTGTAGATAGCTACATTTCTACAAGGTTCTCTGTATTAATAGATGGATATAGAAGTCTTAAAAATGTGTCTATTTCTTGACTGCATCACAGATTGCTGTGGGTCTGAGGTGAAATTCCATGTGCAGCTCTTTGGCGCTGTTTTTTGCTGATACTATGAGGAAACTGCTCCTCAAGAACTTGGGCAGTGTGCATGTGCTCCAGAGAAGGTTCTGTAAATTCACCTTATCAAAAGCATATTAAATGCTTAAATTCAGATAACTTACTCTGCCACTACTGTGATCTCTGTTTGCCTTGGTGGAAGTCAATTCCATTTACTTCACTGTGCCATGGATCACAGATTTAAAATTTTAAATAAGATCATTAAAATCTATTTCTTTCACTTTTGCACATAAACACAAATTGGACTTTTTATGAAGTGATCAGAAATGAATAGATTTGATATTGCCGAACTCAGAGAAAACTCACTCTGGGTCTATTGCCTAATTTGCAGAGATTTTCTTGGGTTTTTTTGATTTACAGACTCCTGAAAATTTTCTTATTGGAAAAACTGTGTCTAAAGCAAATTCTTGCCATCTCACTGCAGACTGATTGTCCTAATCACCTTTCAGAGGCCTTTTTCTATTGCAGGCACACCAGAATAAGCCCATGGACCAGAGTACAATTCACTGGTTAAAAGGATAGCACACAGAAAATTGTTCTGATACACAAAACCCTGAGTGCCCAAGGATAGGGAAATTATCATAGATTTGGGTAATTGCTTCTTGGGAGACACTGATTTAAAAAAAAATCAAGAAAATTGATTGTTTTCCCAGTAATGGTGTAGTTCCGTTGCCTGTGCATCCAATTCCCTGGTTTTAACTGGCTTTAACTTTAGAAGTATATGAAAAGGTGAAATATCATCTGTCTAAGCCAAAGTGAATATTGCATGGTGATTAATAACATAGCAAAATCAAGTGGGGAAACTGTGCTTTTGGATATTCAGAAGAGTCCTGGACCTTAGTGCCCCTATGGTGCATCTACCACGGGTGTCATATTGGTAGAGACTGAGAAAGAATCATTGAATGGTTTGGGTTGGAAAACATCTGAAGCTCATCAGTTCCAACCCCCTGCTACGGCCAGGGACATCTCACACTAGACCATGTCACCCAAGACTTTGTCCAACCTGGCCTTGAACACTGCCAGGGATGGAGCATCCACAACTTCTTCGGACAACCTGTTCCAGGGCCTCACCACCTTCATAGTAAAGAACTTCTAACCTGAACTTCTCCTGTTTCAGTTTGAACCCATCACCCCATGTCCTATCACTACAGTCCCTAATGAAGAGTCTCTTTCCAGCATCCTTGTAGGCCCCTTCAGATACTGGAAGGCTGCTTGGAAGAAGCTTTTGGCAACAGAAGTTTTCAGCCAGAAATAAACTCTTTGGCGTGTTTTGTGACACAGTGGTGGATACGCCACATCTATAGTTAAGCTTGCAGAACCTTGTGGTATCAGACTCAACTTGGGGAGCACTAGAAACCTAGGAACTGTTCTTCTTTATACAAACCTTCTATAGGGAACAAACCTTACTAGCTATTCTTTTAGAAAAGCCTCCATACTGTGGAGGTTTTGGAGGGAAGAATTGCAACAGGAGAGTATGTTTTTCTCTATTGAATTCAACATCAGAGATGTTTCTCTACAGGTATCAACTCAATACAAATAATTTCTGCTAACAAGATCTTCTAATTGGGCTAAATTAGAAATGACTTATTAAACCAAGACTCAGTTAAATGTCCCTTGGTGTCAAAATCCATTGGGTTTGCACCAAATAATTGAGAGTTTCCAACCCATGGTGATCCCAGCGGGAAGCTGGCTGGGTTGATGAATGTTCCTAATCCATCAGAATATAAGGCTAAAAGCTGAGGAACTGCCAAAAGGGCTTGAATCTTTCCTCCACCTCCCCCATATAAAAAACCTCAGAGTAAATCAACAGCATCAAATTAGGAAGCAGAAGAATCAAGTCGTGATTTCTACAAGGTTGCCTACATGTCATATGTATATGTATGCATAGAAAGAGATATATCTAGATCATGTATATATATGTTGCTAGAGATCTAAAATATAGGTGATTTAATATCCTGTGTGACACATACATTCATACATATATTACTTATATCTATTCAATTAGATAAACATATAACCAAATACACATATAAACAATTTTAAGGTGTGTGTCTGCATGGTTATGTATAATTTAAAGGTATAGAAACATTAGGCATTGATTTCTCCTGAGCTAATAGGATTTGTGATTGGATCCCTGCATCTCAGCAGGATGATTTAGAGAAAGGGAGGGACTACTGTGCATGACAATTTCCCCCCTGTTGGGGGGCATTAGCTCTCAGTTTGTTATGCCTTTTAAAATCACTGATGTCAAATGCACCATTCTGGGTAATGTTTGCTGTAGGTCATACAAAAACTGAGTCCTTTGCTTTTGCAAACACTCACTATACAAAGTAGTAACAAGTAGGGTGAATTAAACTTCCTGATTAAGCATGAACTGGGCACTGCTCACTGGGAAGGATTTCACACTCACACTGCTAGATTTGCACAGAGTTTGACCGTATCCATGACCAGTACCACCCAAGATAAAATCATCCATAGATGGTAGACCACCCCTGGGCACTCTGAAGAATCATCACTGAGGAAATTTCACTGCTTTCCAACCCCTTTTTACTACATCTCTAATATAAACATGGCAGAACTGAGCTCTAAATCTGAATTGCACTGCCAATTTGTCAAAAAGGATATCAGTGCTTTTTGGTACATAAAGTTGAATTTTTCTCCCAGGGAATCTCTTCATCTCTGCAGGATAGAGAGGGAACAAAAGAAGTTTGGTACCATCAGGAAGCTTAATGAAGTCAAGGTGGTAAAAAAAAGACTCCATGGCAAAATACCTTATAGAATTTGTCCAGGTCCATCAGTCTTGTGGTCTTTTGAGGGCTCATCTGAAGCTAAAACCCAAGTGATGCAAACATCCCAGTCACCATCAGACCTCAGAGTAAATCAGCTGACAAAGTCACCTAGGCCATTACTCAAAATGGTCTTTTCTTATGATGTGTCCTGATTTACTAGACTGGGAGAAGGTAGCAGCCCCTAAATGAAAACTGCATTTATTATTTCACGATGGTTCTTTCCAACAACATTGTATAAGAAAAGTTTAAATAAAAAATCATCAGAACAACCTCAATGAAGACAACTTCAAGAATTTATAAGTTAGAAGCTCACACCTGGCTCTCTGCTTTGCTCAGGAAGTAACACTGCTGTTTGCCCTCTACAAGTGGCACCGCTTACCAAAGAGAGACACTTTCAGTGTTATTTTTATGCTTCTCAGCTTGTGCATCTGTCTGAAAAGCAGATGAGGCTCTGTGCCTCTTCTCTCATGAAGGCTCTTCAGTTATGTATCAGGGACTCTTGTGGTGTCTGGGATCTAAGAACCTCAAGACTGACATTCAAGGCTTGCTTCCTTCCAGGTTTATTGTCCTCTTGGCTGCCACTCCAGGTACTCAGTGCCAGGTGCTCAGGTACTTAGCACTTGCTTTTGGTGGACAGCAATCATATTCTGAAATGCTGCTTTCATGGTTTCAGTGACACCTTTGATAAATAGCTGAGTCTGTTAACAGAACAGCACAAAATGCTTGTTTTTCTTTCCCTCTGTCTACATCCATCTCTCTTTTCCACCTGAACAGCCTGGGGAAGAAGACATGGACAACTCCTCAACAGACACCATAGATGTAATTTCATGAGGTTTCTGTTACTCAGCCTGGTTGTAACTGATAATAAAAAGTTGATATTTACTATAACTTGGGTAACTCTCATCAAGATGTAGTTAATATCTAGAGAAATGGAACCTTCCAACAACCAGCACATCATGGCAAAATGTTTAAATTGAACAAAATCACTTAACTTCTAAACAGCAATCAGGAGTAACACTGTTACAGTTAAAGGTGTTACGTTGGCACAGAATGGCAGGATTTATGTAGACTATCCATCTGTATCTCAAAACTTTTTAATGAGATATAGAACATCTGAAGGAAGTCCAATTTTTCAACCAAACTGTTTTTACTTAGACCAAAGTTGTGGACTTCAGGCAAAGGAACTCTGAGAAGTTACCAGCTTGAGTCTCTCCTGGAATATTTGCAAGTCTCATCTATTAATTAAGATAAAGAAAATCCATGGTCTTTATCAAATACTAAAGATTTCACTTAAGTGGCTGTCATTATCATTGTTACAGAACAGCCAGAGCCGACTGTCTCTACGTGAGCTACCAAAGAAAACACTTGACTCCTCATGGATTAAAAGAGGATAGCAGTAATTTACCTCAAGTTAAAAATCCTCACATAACACAGGGCTCATGGACCTGGCCTGATTCATGAGAGCGGTTTTTAGGCTCATGGGCTCATTTGGGCTCTAAAGATGACTCTGAAGGCTTTATAGTCCTTATCTCCCATTCAAATAGCTATGTTTGTTACTGCACCATGGAAATGCCATTCCTGACACAGAATTTGCTCTACTGTCATCACCTCAATATTCTAGGCCTGTTTCCCTAGCTGGGCAGTAGTAAAAGGACTTCCACTTCCAACACACTAGCACCTTGTGGGGATGCACTGGCCTATTCCTCTTTACAGAGCCAAACCTTTGAGGTACTTGGCCATGGACAAAGATGGAAATAACTCCTGGTTATCATCTCTCTGAAGAACTTGCCTTCAGGATCTTTTACCCTAAACCTTCCCTAAACTTGCAGTCTTCACTCTGGCTTCCATGCTATCCCACCCTGAATGCATTACTAGGAGCAGCTGATACAACATCCCTCCACTAACTTACTTAATTTGATTTGGTTGCTCAAATTAGGTGTCTTTCATACACTGACTGAAAAGAAAACCACTGAACTGCTGACCCTTGTTAGTTTTTGGACATTTGAAATCTGTAATGCAGCTGCTTCTTTGTCCCTCTTGACCTCATGCAGAAGCCGACAGTTTCTGTGCAATTTCAAAAGGACCTGGGAACCATTACTGTACTCTAGATAGTTTCCCTTTCATTTAGGCAAGTTTTCTCACACTGTGAATATGAGAGCGACCTTTAAATCATGGGGATATTTCTGTTATAAACCATCTCTGTCTAAGTGAGTATTTCCATCTCAGCAGCAGAATTTAATTTGTCTCCATCTCCAAAAGAAGTTCAAAGCTGCTTCACTTTCTAAACTTTTGCAAAAACTGAAGTTCTGCTGAGAAACCACTGTAGTATTTACAGCTTTCTCTCACAAGGCATGTAGCATCTTGCTTTACTGGTGTTTTATGCCATGGGTCATTGCTGTTCCAGCTACTTGGTCTACTATTACTTTTTACAGCCCAGAGGACCCTGATTTCATGCAGTGGCAGTCACCTAACAGATCCTTTCTATATCCTCCTGTAACTACTTGAGTTTACCTGCAAAATGAAAGGCCAGCTCCTTCTTTTGTGCTGCAATTTGCACTGTGCCACCAGCTCTTTTTCTGCATCAGGTCTAAAACAGCAAATAAAATCATCTCAGAATCAGTATCTGCAGGGAGGCAGCACAGAACTGTTCATGTCCAGTGGACTTCACTCTCTTTATCCCTAACACACATCTCATCCAATTTGTGACCCAGGAGTTCATGGCTCTGGGCATCTTTCCTGAAAGAAGCTGAAATCATGTGAAATACGCTGACAAAGAGAAAGCACAGATTATCAGAAGATAGATTCCATTTTACCTGCGAGTACAGATATAACCTGCATGTTTTCAGGAACAGACGTGCCCACGTAAGGGAGTAGCAGGACAAGTAATGGGAAGGCTTTAGCATCGCTCTTCCCTTGCAATCAACTTACTATAGTGAGGTAATGCTGCTACCAGCCTAACTCAGTCTGTGCTACAGGACATGGACTTCAATGACCTCTGCTCATCAAATTGTGGGTTTTAAGCAAGTCTGAAAATATTGCCCACAGCATCCCAGCTTGAGTCATCAAGGTCTTTTCGAAGAATTAGGTTTCCTATTTCTGGCAAGGAAGAAGACAACTCATTGTAGAGAATAGTAATCTGAATGGAAAACTGCAGTGGAGCCATGTGTTATATTTTACTGGCAATTAAAGAATGTTTCTTACCTATGGAAATACTGATGTTTCAGAACAGTCTGCAGTTGGTTTAAAGAGAGAATTGGATACTTTTATGGAAAAATTAAAATATCTGAGATATATTTCTCTGCTGTGTTTTCCTGCTACTATTTCTAAGGCCCAACATGTCCTAGTCAGCCTTATGTTCTGTGGTAGAAAGAGGCATCCCTGCAAAGAGATGTCTCAGTCTTCCCATTGCTCATGGAGGTTGGTCTGTTCCTGTGCAGAGCTCACAGATGGCTAGGGGCTAAATAAGTTCTAATGTTAATTTTGCATGTAAACTCAAATAAGTAAGTACAGAAGGAGGCTATAGAAAGGATCTGTTTGGTGATCTTCCCACTGCATGAAATCAGGTTCAGTGCCAAGATCTTTGGGACACCACGAGAAAGTAATTTCATCTCTGCCTTGCTCTTTGTGCAGAACTGCCTGTTAGAATAGCATCCTGCTTACCACAGGTACTCAGCTGGGTTAGGCATTGCTGTCTAAATCTCTTTCGTATCTAGGACCAGCTGTCAGGTACATGATAAAGATGATTTTGATGCGGTAGCAAAAGGGTAGATGAAGCCCAAGAATGTGATTTCCCTACCAGACAGCTGTGTTTCTGAGAAAACAAACTGAGAGGATGTACGGTATGGAGAGGAGGTAGAAAAAAGCTCACCTTGTTTACAAGAGCTTAGTGACTCACATCATCTCAATAGCTCAGAGATAGACATACCAGAGCACTTATGCAAATGTCAAACATCATGCTTGAACAAAAGGTTACTCAGTAACATAACCTGAAGCTTTTACTGCTAATGAAGCATTAACTTCCATCTCAATATGGGACTGTGAGGAGTTTAGGACTTTTTATAGCTCAGCTCAAGATTGATTGAGTGATATAAAAATAACAATATCCTGTATCTTCCTTATCTGGGACAGGGGACTTAGTTTCTTGTTTTAATTTTACCTGGAATTTCTAATTGACAGAAAAATCTAAAATCTTTTTTTTTTTTTTTTGTTGTTATTTTCTTTTCATTGTGGGATGAGGCAGTTAGAGAACAGTGACAGCATGAGAAACAGGGTGTACTGTGCAAAAACAATACTAGCCTGTCTTACACCAATGAAGAAGTTAGGACATTGGCAATTTTAGCCCTGCTTTTTTGCATATGTAAGAATATTGTTTTCTAAATGACACACTGGAAAATGTAGAATAGAATAGAATGAAATATAACATAGCAGTTCAGTTAGAAGGGACCTACAACAATCATCCAACACCTGAGCTGTTCATGACTGGTCAAAAGTTAAAGCATCTTCTTAAGGACATTGTCTAAATGCCTCTTAAACACTGTCAGGCTTGGGGCATTGGCCATCTTTCTAGGATGACCCACTCTCTAGAGTGAGTGCACTAGTCCAGGAGTAAATCTCATGTTACAATAAAAGAGACCATCTGGGTGGTTTTGGACCATGAGGTTGTGTCTAGTATAAATCTATGTATTTGCACCACTGTTGCCATTATCTTCAACAGGGCTTGTCCTAAATTAAGTATTTGTCTTGGAGTTGAGCATTGACCTGGGGATATTGGTTTTGGTTTAAAATAAGCCTGGAAGGTAAGTTTTTTCATCTGCAATTGACATTTAGAGCAAGAGCAATTCAGTGAGTTTCACTGTCTCTAGAAAACACCAGAGGGACTGGAGTGGAAATGAATCTTCCCTATTAACAAACCACCTCAAAATTAAGGATCAGCAGGTATGTCTTTCTTGCTCCAGGACCTTCCATTATCTAATTTTCTGCTAAGGCTTTGTGGTCTCTGTTCACTGCCTTGATTTCAAAACCCAGGGAAAAGCCATTTGACGGGTGAACTTCTGAACAGGCAAATGTAGCTCTACTTCGATTGGTTGGTTGGTTGGTTGGTTGGTTGTTTTCTGCTGCCTTTGTTCCTCATAGAAAATTTGCACAATGGAGGGAAGATCATTCCTCACAGAGGGGAAAACACCCATATTTTTGGCACTTGGAAACTTGAAAACTGCAAATGATGTTCCAGGCAAGTGTTTGGGAACTACAGAAAAGCTTTCACTGACCCTCATATTGCATTACAAGTTACAACACAGTGTTTTCTCTCATGTTCCTGCTCCAGAGCATGATCTTTTTCTTTCTTTCACATGCCTTACAACATCAGCACATTGAAAAGAGGATAAATTGGTTTCAGGCACATCCTTCATGAACCTTCATTCTTCATATCATTCTTGTGGTCCTTGAATATAATCACTGTAAAGTAGCAGTCACCCTAAATACTCTTCTGTGTTGCCTATATAACTACATAACATTACCTCCGTGCATACTGAGCTGTCTTTGCTTCCCATGGCAGTTCTACCTACAGGAGGTTGCACAATGATACCCAGGTATGCAAAATGAGGCCATACAAGCGAACAAACCTTCATCCCACTGGAAGAAAGTCTTGGGTGCTGGGTGTTTGCACTCAACTTTTGAGGACTTGGTGGGTTTGCAGCACGTGTATAGACACAAGGGAGTCAGGCAGGGATGTATGCCCAGACAGCCATCAGCCTGGTAGGATGAACTGATATGCTTTTCAAGACTACCAGGCTTGTTTCTCTGTGTAGTCAATAGGCCAGGTATTTCCAATGGGATATAACTATATCTCTGTCTGGTCCAAGAGGTGTTCTTCCTAGAAAAAGGTCACTGAGTGCAGCTTTTAATTAGCTATTAAACAGTAATCATCCCTACATAGAAAACAAGTTTATGTGTTTACTTCTGCCTGTTAGCAAGCATTCCCTGTCATCTCCTGGAAAACAGGCAGGGATCTAGTTCAGGAATCCTATAAAAATGCTGTCAGCTGTGACCTCTTTAACATTTTCACTTCAGGGATCCATAAATATTCAGTGTTCTTGTTCTGAAGGGCAGTTATTTTAGACTTAATGATGTCTTGTCATCCTTAAAAGCTAAAGTCCAACAAAAGTACTGGTAAACTTAGTTGTTTGCAGATCCATATAGAGAAAGGCAGGTCTTAAAAGCACAGGGTCCCCATTGCAGCAAACTGTTCTTCAGACTTAGCTGTGTAAGCAGTAAAGTAAAATCAGGAACAAAGAACTGCATTTCATGATCACATTTGGGGTGTGATTACAGGAGCATCTGAGCTGCTGTGAAAAGGCAGGATCATTCACACACTTTCTCCGCATTTTCTCTTTCCTGCTGCCAGTTCTTCTGTCCCTCTCTCCTCTTGCTCTACCTCTCCTTTGTATTGGTGCTGTTGCTGGTCAGACTGCTCTCATCCTGCGCTGGTTGATAATTCAAAGGAAAATAGTCCTTATCTCTTATTTGGAATGAAAGATGGAGGGGAAGGGTCATTTTCTGACAGGTTAGGGAGTTGTGCTGGCTCTCAGCATCATCCAAAGAGTTGGTAAATTACATACAACAATATATCATATATCATATCATAGATGGAAAAAGAGAAAAACCTGGGTGTGCAAAATGGGAGTTCCTTTTCTGACAGTGGTGCACCTTTAGATCAGTTTATTTTGTCCTGTGCAACTTTATCTTTTGACATTGTGAACTTCTTCCCTTGGAAGTGTATTTACTGATGTGGGCTTTCCTTGATTTGCACACAATGGAGCCTTGAACAAAAGGCAAGATCTTTGCTTTTGTCATCTACAAGATCTGTTAAGAAAAGGCAGTTACCCTCAGAGCTGTAATTGGAACACGTCTGTGGAGAAGGTAATAGAGCCCACAGTAAAAGGGCATTAATAAGTCTCCAATCTTCCTTTGCTTTAGGTCACTAACAAGCACTGATGAAGGTATGGAGAATACCATCTTTCTGTGGAAAAAAGACATGTCCTGGCTTGATGTTTCATCCCAACCCAAAAAGATGCACCTCTTTTATTTCTCTTTGTTTGATTGGATTGGTTTTGTCAATGTATCATCAGTTGTTTCAGAGTTTGGACTTTTGGTCCTGTCTGCAAAAAGGAGGTGGTGTTTGGATCTGAAAGGAAGCTAGAGCCCATGTAGTTTCTCTCAAGGGGCTGGCGCAGACACCTCCCATATCTCTAAATACCACCTTTTTCAAAGCAAGCTGTAAAAGCTGGTTTCTCCCACACTCTTTAACCTTATGTTTTTCTGTTTCCTTGTACGATGTTGAGGACCCACTCCTTGTCCTTCAATGCTTCACAGAGTTACACCCAGGATGCCCATCCTGGTAAACCAGGGAGACAAAGCCTTTACACACCAAAGTTCATATGAAAGGAGAATTGGCTGGTTTCTCTGCAGAATGGGTCTGGTTGAAAGCTTTATTTTGATTTACATCTGCTGCGCCCAGACAATCCTTCCTGAAGAATGGGAAGTAAATTCAAGCCAGCCTGATACACCCTTCTTCCTCTTAGATTGGATACTCAGCCTAATGGGAAGAAAAGAACTGGCTTTAAAATTCAGCAGGTTGTTTCTCCTTTTAAATTGGTGATATGGATTCTGGTTTGGAGCATAAGGAAGCATAAATTATAACACAAATGAGAATGTGGGAGACAGTGTAGGAAAATTCTGTATAAAATAGCAGAGAGGGAACAACATTTGGGGAATAAAAAGTAGGGCAGATTTTGAAATATTCTCAAAACCATTTAACACCATCTGTCAAGGGCTCGTGTTGCTAGGGATATATCATCTCCTATCTGCAAAATCCTCTGGCTAGTGAAAACAAATTTGGCAAAAAATGATCAAACTTCTCCTACCCTTCAACTCCTACCCCCACACTCCCACCAACCAACTCCTCTTCCCACTTATGCTGAGAGGAGGAATCAGCTGAATCCGTGTGCAACCCTATGGAATGACCAGAAATTAAAGAAAAGCTTAATTAATGGTTGTAATACCATTTGTTTTAGCTTGCCACAGTGTAGCCTTGATTTTGTAGTGCTTATAGAACCAAACCCTGAAACACAGATTGACAGACCAAGGGTCAGCCAGGCTGTATAGGATAATGTCCCTGAGGCAGAAGATTATATTGCAGAAGGGAAACAAATGCAGAAACCCAAAAGCAGTGGATTCAGAAACCTCCCAGACAGTTCCCAGGGATTTGTTACTTCATGTCCTGGAAGCATTTTGTTCAACATATACCTTGCATGGTTTTAAATCCTATTGATCACACTTGGTCTAGAGGCTGCTTTTACAAAAGGCTAATTAATAGTCTGTAGTGCTGTTCTAGTTGTATAACAATGATGTTACGAGAGTTGGAGACGAGTGTAAAGTGCTGAAATAACCTTCTTAGCTGGAGCAAGAAGAATAAGCAATCAAGTCAATTCCTAATTGCTGCCACACAGCCAACACTGGGGGTGAACTAGAAGAACATCATTTTCTCCCACTCAGTAATCTTCCTTACTTTACTATATGCCTCAGGATACAATATGAGGTCTCCAAAAAAGCAGGGGGAGAACAACAGCTGGAGAATAAAAAGTATTTACCAGAATCCTAGCCATAACAAGCTGCAGGAGATGTACCCACATCCACACACACCCCCC
>JAOEHX010061369.1:0-45827 GCA_025448015.1 Bolborhynchus lineola
AGGTGTCCCTGCCCATGGCAGGGGGGTTGGAACTAGATGATCTTAAGGTCCTTTCCAACCCTAACTATTCTATGGTTGTTTTTAAAACAGTATTAATAAAGTGACCCTATGTCTATATGTTTGTTTGCTATCTAATATGAAGGACTGCTAATTGCCAAATTCAGCTCTGATTTAAAGCCTAAGCAGCCACACTGAAATCTGTAAGGATAAAGTCAACCCTGATAATTTCCACATTGTGATGCAAATATCATTCAAAGCAGAATTTGGACCTACAAGCTGTTTATTTGTTGGCAGCCTGTTCTAGGACTCAGGTCTTGCTGTCAAGGAAATCACAATGCTTTTACTTATTCAGGCAGTGTCTGGAAGATCCATTTTCCTTGTAGGAAAAAAAAAAGAAAAAGAAGCATTAACAAAAAAATCAGTCATCACTACTGAGTGCAATGATATCCCTGAAGGCTAATGATTTATTTTACTCTGTTTAGCCCTTCTAGTTTGCCCATGACCTGGAGCTCTTGTTACAAGCACATGTTAGATGTTCACAATGACATGACCAATTGCAGCTGTATTTGGCCTGTATCCAGCAGCATAAGACGTGAGCTTTTACATAGTATCCTTAATTTCTTGGTAGCTTGCTGACAGGCAAGACAGTCAGCACTACTTAGTGTATTAGTGTAATCCATGAGAGCTGCTCTTTAACCCATGTCTAGCCTTGTTAGTTTTATCTGCTTCTTTACTCCCACATAATAAAGTGATTGTACTTAATGGTCTTTCAAGTGTGTCCTAGTCAGGCAGATGAACAAAACTTTTGATCTTTTAACAGCTTATTCCATAACAAATATATCATGCTGTTGTGTTAAAAGTGTAGCACACCAAGGAGGGGCATCTCAGATTACCAGCGTTGTGATATTGTTAAACTTTCTAAACAATTAGGGTAATTTCCTTACATGAGAGGTGCTGCGTTGTTTAGTGCCAGATTATGATAAAGGAAAATTAATCACAGAGTGAAAGAGAGGTGGATCAGTAATTTACAGTTATTGTGGAAAAAAGATTACCCTGAACAGTAATTATAAAAACATGTACTATGCATAAACATGCACAGCATATGTATCAGAGTTAATTTTTAAACCAGAAAAAATTGTGAGCAAAATTGTGTAGCAAAAGCCCCAATTGATTTAAAAGAAGAATTTCTGAGATGGTTGAAAGGACAGTTCCAATCTATAAGAAGGGACAGCTTTGTCTTAGAGCCAGTCTTAGCACAGTGGTGAAGCCACTGCCGGATTTGTGGATAAATAATTATATGTAATGGAGAATATGTAAGGAGCCATATACAGTCATGAAGTACAGAAAAATTGCCAGAGAATGTGAGTATCATAGAAAAAAATGAGAAGCTGAAGATTAATAGAAAAGAAATTATTCTTGGGCCCCATACTAAATCATAGAATCATAGAATTGTAGAATAGTTAGGGTTGGAAAGGACCTTAAGATCATCTAGTTCCAACCCCTCTGCCATGGGCAGGGACACCTCCCACTAAATGGCGATGATAAAGTTATTAAGGGAAAAGAATAGAAGTTTAATAAATATTTTGTTAATTAATTGGAAAATGTGGATTATTTTTCCATCATAAGAGGAAATGGAAAGTATTCTCCAGTTCCATAGCAACTAAGGAGGATATTAAACATCTGCAAAAGAAAAAAATTATAGTCTACAGGCCTGTGTAATTTATACCCAGCCACCTGAGGAGCTGGCCAGGTAGAGCTCTTGTCTGTTGAAATTCAGTTTCAATAAATCTTGGAACAACACAGCTGTTCCAAGAGACAGGATGATTGTTAATGTTGCATCAGTATTCTGAAAGCAGGGATAATGGCTCAAAGTGGTATAAAATGGTTGTCCTGATGTTAAGTCAGAGATAGATAAATCTTCAGTACTGAGGACTCAAAATAAATTACAGCTATTAAAGAGTTGGATATCAAACACAGAGTAAGTGCAAATGAAGATTCTTTTTCATAGGAAATAGGCCTTTCAAAGTGAAACTGATTTTTGTTTTGGTTTTAAACTATATTTTTTAAGATACTGTATGTTTGAGAAAAGTAAAAAATATTATTTATTTAGGCTTTGGTAACAAATTTGGCAGTATACCAGTACATTGTGATAAAGATCAGTACTGTACATGAGCAGCAAAGGAACAGTGCAATAGTAGTCTGGGAAGTGATTTTTTAAACAGATGCCAGTGATGAATTGTCCACAGAGTCATAACTGTATGTGAATGCCTGTAGTGGGATTTTACATAGAGTTGTACTAATCCTGATATTTTTTAACATTTGAATCAATGATATGGAAGTAAATATAAAGAGCTGATGAAATTTGCAGACCGTATGAATATACATAGTATGGTAAATTAGAGTAAGGCTGTGGCTATGTCACTAGCACCCTCAGAAAATGTAATTTACTACAGTGCAAAGCTAAGAACATGAAAATCAGGACAAGTTTACAGAGTGGTGAACTTTCACTGCAGGATCATGCTCTGAAAATGCTTTAAAGGTCACAATGTCAAAGTATCAAGCAGCACACCAAAAACTGCTGCTGTGATACTCAGTGAAAATGTCACTTTCAGTACTCACAGTCAGAGACAAGTTCATTTCCTTATAGAACACTGGTGAAACTTGATTCTGAAATAGTAACAGTTCCAGGGTTTCTGGTTTAAAATAAATTTATGGGAAAATGGAATAGATGCAAAAACCCCTTCACAATAGAGATTTAAGGAAAGTGCAGGGATGGCTTTAGAGTTAGACATAAGTTCACTTAGATAGAAGACCTAAGGCATGACACCATTTTAAGCACCCTTTTGAAGACAAAGTAATAGTAGAGGACTTAATTTAAATTTAATGAACTAGGGAAAACCACAGCAAAAGTCGGTTTCTGGAAACTGAAGTAATTCAGATTCAAATGGAACATTAGGCACAAATTTTTAACAGTGAAGCTGATTAACCACTGGATTAAGCTAATAAAGCAGTAGTAGATTTTCCAGCTCTCTGTTTCTTGGATTCAAGCCTAGCTAAATTGCTGGAAAATGTGTTTAGCCAAACACAGGATAGCACAATAAAAGAGGAACTGGGTGATACAGCTGTGAAATGGTCTGTGAAATACTAGGGATTCAAACTGGATGATCTAATACTCCCTTCTCATTTTAAACTCTGTAAACTACCTTCAGTTCAACTATGGGTACCATAAATTTTACTTTTGATAGTACTCAGGTTATTAATGTCAAGGATCATAGAGCTCAGTCAGACTAACTAGAATAGTTTGCAAAACTATTTATTGTTTAAATATATGGCAAACCAAGCCTAGTAGAAAGATGTTTTGCCAGTATTTCTTTTTCTTTTCCTGTATTCTGAGGAAGGATCATTCCTCCATTATGTAGGGTTGTGTCTTCCTCACTGTGGCAAAGAGAAACTTCCACATCTTCAGTTATTACTTCTGAGTTGTTCCCTGTATTCACCTGTAGGAGTTTCCTTCAGCAAGACTGCTGCCTGTGTTATCCTTTCAAGAGCATTGAGAGGGGGAGAGCCAGGATTTTACAGTTGAGTGTCTCCTTATATGTGGGGACAGGCTCAATGCTGTTGTAGCAGTAATGCACTTCTGTGCAAGTACTGGGGCTTCTTTAGGGTTTTCAGATTTCTTCACATTGAACGCCAGATTGGGAGTTTTTACCTTCTTTTGTATCAGTCTGATGGAGTAAAGCATACCTCCTGCTGCATTTCGGATAGTGATGCTACTTCATGCTTCAAAACAGGCTGAGCAAAGAAAGGCCTTATAGCTTCATACACATGAAGCTACAGTTCAATTCAGTATAATTACATATTTGAAATGGTGCCTGCAATGTTCCTACCTGAATGATCTTAGAAAGAGGAGGGCTTTCTTACAGATAAGTTGCCACCGCAGTGACTGTAGTCTCACCACTAGGCTGAGTCCGTGGCAGTACGATCAAGATGAGTGACAAGTCTTGCAGATCATGTGGGAAAGTAGAAGAAACTGGCAACGTTTCTTGTGTCCACCCTTCCTAACAGTTTCAGCATTGCATGCAGGCCAGCCCATGTCACTGCCAGTTCTGGCAGCCTTAACCATGGAGGGACAAAGCAGTCTCAGAGGAAAGGTCACTTTATGACGATTTTTATACCTCAAATTCCATTCACTCCTGAAAGCAGCATTTCGTTTTGCTCTTTCCATGTGTATACCAACAGGAAAGCTTCCCAACAGAAGGGCTTGGCTGAAGAGTTTATAGTTGGCAGGAACCAGGAAGTGTAACATATATTAACACAATTCTCTGTCCTCTGCAGCCTGTCATATCTAACTTTCAAAGCCATCCTGTGACTTCTGATCCAGATGCAAGAAATTGGACAAAATTGTACTTCAGAAAATTCCTGACTTCAGCTTTCCCACTGGAGGTTTTGTATGAAATCTAATTATTTTCTAGTTCTATTATCTGATAAGGATGCATACTGATATTCATATAAAGAAATGAATACATTCCAAAATTAAAAATTAAAAGCTTCTAGTTTGAGGAAAAATTTCTACAGATCTAACTGTGAATATTTGAGGTTATTTGTAGAAAAGACACCTGTACTTCAGAGAGAAGAGGGAGGGGATGAGAAGGGAGGGGTGAAGTGTGAGCCATCAAGAAAAATTTCTTGAAAAGGAAATGTGTTAAATTCTTACTTCCCATTCTCGTGTGGGTGAGGTATGTTTTACCTACTGGATCATGTTCTGTCTGGTACTTACCCAGGAATGCTTGTGGTGCAGAGCCTGTCTCTGTCATTTGCCTTGCCAAACCTACTGAGAGTCCCAGAATCATCAACTGGCATTGCCAAGAACTATCTTCAGAAAAAGACATAAGCTAAAATTATCTAAATAAGCTAAGCCTAAAGATGTACAGCTGGAAACCTGTTTGTTAAATGCCTGAAGGCAAAAAACCTGTCTCATAAATCAACCTTTCTCACCCCTCTCAAAACACAGTAATAAAAGGCTCAATTAAAAAATGGAAATGTGAGAATAACAAGGGACCATTTCTCTCCTTCTCCTGCTGAGTAGAGTATGCTTCTCTCAGAGATTGGGGGGTTGGAAAGTAAGCTGCAGTGTAGAAAAGAAGGAAGGCCATGCACAACCCTATGTGACCTATGAGAGACTCCACCAATGCTGATTTCATTCAATAGGATTAGTCTCCTTTCTTTTCTACCTCATCCTTGCAATGTTTAGAATGCTGTTACTTAAATAACAAACTCTCGGCTTGATCTGAAATTAACTCCTTGATTCAAAGTTAAGGGAGTTAGGTTTATCTTCAGACAATTCCATGAGATCCTGCAGTATTTATATGGAAATGTTCCAAATTTCTTCAGAAAAGGTGATTTTAAAACTGTGTGCTGCAGGATCCTGATGAAGCCATGATAGGTTAGTTTAGAGAGTCTAGATATAGAATGACATGTGATTAAGTGGATATATTGTTAAACCTTATTTTTTTCCATTTTCTCCACAACAGATCTGTTCTGTAGATGAGGCCCAGGAATTTGAAGTTTTCCTTTCAGCATCAGCATCTCTGAATAACTTTACTAAATCAAGTTTAAAATGGTACTTGCAATGTTATAGATCACCCATACCTAGTTCTAAATTAGTCTTCTCCCCTTTGTCTTCTTTTTTCTTTACTGGTCATTCTCAAAAGACACATTTATCTCTTTTATCTTTTCCCAGTTTTCTTATGTATGCTATAAAAATTCTCATAATTTCTCTCTAAAGCTCTGACAACATGACCGTGGCAGTTTTGGTTTTGCTCTCATTCAGTTGCTGCTTATCTGCTGGTGTTCATACTAATTTTCTTGTTTTCCTGATTAAAATTCTGCCTGTCATGACTCGAAGTTCAAACCCTAATTACCTGTCAAAGCCATGAAAACTCTGGGAAGAAACTTTCTCACAGGCCTGTCCTCCTCCAAATGGTGCCATATATTTGTGTTGAGTCCAACTAAATCTGTATGGAAAACACCGAGAATTGCTTTAGTATTGAAAGACCTTTTGGTGAATCAAAATTAAATCAGTCTCGATCTTTGTAATTATAAAATGTGGAAGTAGTTTGTCCCAAATGAAAATCTGGAATTGCAGGAGGAGCCTTCTAGGCTGGTAGCTAGCAGTGGCAGGAAGTTGTCCCCTCACATGTCCCAGCTTCCATACCAGGTAATTAAGGCTCCTTAGGAGGCTGTCCCCTTCTGAGAACTGCAAAGTCTTAATCTAGATTGTCTGGCCCAGTAAATTATGAAATACTTCTCAAATGCTGGCCTTTGGAAGTTCATAGCCCCTCCAAAGAGCAATAAATGCTGGCACGAAAAGCATAAGGCTGATCAAAGCATTATTTTTAATAAAAGCTCTCATTTAAAACATTCCCTTAGAGTTCAGTAGGAGGCAGTATTCTTTCTACGAGTTATGATCATATGTGTGACTTCTTTGCAGCTTGAGTATCTATCTTTGCTGCTCTTGCATTTGGCATGCGAAGATCAGTTCATACCTTATTGGTGCTAAGGGATAATCTAGACTATTTCCTTGTTATTTCTCTAATATTTTAATCAGTTATTAATTGTTCTGGGTTTTTATAAGCAACAAAGCAACTAGTGTATTAAAAATTATTAGGAAAGCAACAGCAAACTAAACAAAATAATATGCACAGTGTGTCTCTTGTAGATGCTCAGTACAGTTCTAGTTCTTCTGTTTCAAGGGAGATAGCAAAACTGGAAAAAATACAGACATGAATGATAAGGACGATCAAAGATGTGGAACTCTGGAACTATGCTAAATAATAAATAGACAAATAAGTAGACTGACAGAGATAACTGGGAGGGTAGAAAGGTCTCGGAAAATGCGTGGCTAGAAAGGACAGTTATAAATTGTTGTTAGAAGCTGTCTCACCCAGTACAAAAGCAAGAGAAGTTCAAATGAAACTACCTGATGACTAG
Organism: Bolborhynchus lineola; assembly: GCA_025448015.1. Taxonomy (NCBI): domain Eukaryota; kingdom Metazoa; phylum Chordata; class Aves; order Psittaciformes; family Psittacidae; genus Bolborhynchus; species Bolborhynchus lineola. The sequence continues at coordinate 6,991 of JAOEHX010061369.1, forward strand.
GTAAAAGCAAACAAAAGAGGTGAATTTTCATACAGTATTCAGCCGAGCCATGGAAATTTTCACTGCAGAAAGTTATGAATGCTACAAGCTTACATAATTCAAAAGGTGACTGGACAAATCCATGAAAGAAATCTTCAATCAAAGTAAAATGTGGATGTATTTTGTTATGTGCAATAGTAATATATTACATTATGCAATGTATGTTTTAAGTACCCATTCTGTACATCACAATTGTATTAAACAATTGCATAATACAGTTGCAATATACATAGTGACAATTTCTCTGACTCAGGAAGCCCTTGAATGATTATTTTTTGGTTGGCTGCCATGAGAGCGTATAGAGGAAGCAGTACAGTGAATGTGCTGTTGTTATTGCCTTTATGAAGCATGCTAAATGCTCTGTTCCTGAGAATTGTTGTTTTCTTCCTTTTCCTTTTCTTTTTTTTTTTTCTCAAATTTTATTTTATTTTCTCAAGAGAATCTGATTGTACTGATTTGAGTGCCAGAAATTGTTCTCTGGAGTGTTTTCCCAAACGTTCCTTAACTAGACCAGTATTACTGTCCTTTCCTGCCACCTTTGAAGTCTGGCTGCTGCCATGGGCACAGGATTGGCCAAAGTGTCACTCCACTCCATTGGATGTGTTGCTTTTGTTGGTGGGTGGGAAAAAAGGCAATAAAAATGTGGGAGGTGCAGGGGTTTAACTGAGTCTCATCTATCACTGATTCTGTGATTTCCAGAAGCATCAGTCCTAGCATCATATATCAGATACTGGTAATTTCTGATGGTCCATGTTTCTAGTAAATGAAAGGACGCTGCCAAGAGGAGCGTGACTAAACTGAAACATCTGAGGCCAAATGTGCTACATATAAAGTGATACCTCTGGCAAAGCATAAGGTAACTTCTTTTGAAGGCTGAATCCTAGGCTAGATGGAACATTCTTCTGACCCTGTCCAGCTGATTTCATATTCTTAAAAGCATGGGGGAAAGAATATTCCTCATCATACCAGAGTTTTCTTAAGCTAACTCTCTTATAGTAGCAGTTGGAGGAGTCCTCATTGACACTAACAGCTAATATCCTAATGAATACAAGGTTTATGAGACAGGTACCTTGAAAAAGACAGTAGTATTGGTTTAGAAGGGGCATTGTAGTTCTTGCAGGCAGCAGCTTGCAGCCTGTCTGGACGTGAGTCCATATCCATTTACATCTGGCTCAACAAGTAATTGGCTGTAGACTTGTGTCTATAAACTATGCTTGAATTCACAGCTTCAGGTCCACAGCAGGAGACTTGATTGAACCATTAATCACAATCACACTGACTGGTGGGGTTTGCTGTAGTTATAGCAAAAATATCACTGAATTAGTGCACTGGCCATTGTGAAAGTGGTACTAGGAAATTGTGCAGTGGTGGCTTCCAGAGCTGAATGTAAACTAAAATGGGCACTTACGACTTCTCGATACTGGTATTTGATATACAAAATGAAAAAAGTAGAATTTCTTGCAATATTTTGTGTTTTGCTGAAGCATACAACTAGAAAAAAACTATTATTGGCATTTCTTCCATCTGCTCCCTCTGGCTACAGGTACAAGGCTGTCAATTCAGAGTACACAGAAAAAAAACCTGGGGCCAAATTCTCTGTTGGCATAATTCCACAAAAGTCTTGGACTTGGCCTTTCTTCCAAAGAACTGATTCTGAAAGATTCAGTGGAAAAAAAAAAAAAAAAAAAAAAAAAAACAAGAGAAAAATGGAAATATCAGTACATGACCATCTTTTTCATAGTTCATCCAATCATATAAAAGACCCCATGGAATTGTTTACTGAAGATTTCTGAGGCAAGTGTCTTCAAGAACCAAACACACCAGCAGAATACTGAAGCAGTGGGCATGCTTATTTCTATATGCAGTAAGGAATATATTCATCATATCTGTAGCAGATACTGGGCACACTTGTCAACATTTTAATACTTGGCCATCCCTTCTTGCAGATTGCTGCTCTTTCCATTGGGAATGTTTTTGATCTCTATTAGTTTGTGAAATGCCTTGGAATAAAAGATGAACCTGATGATGTCCCCAGTGTTTGATGCCTTTTCTAATATGAAAGACTTTAGAAGAGGAAAATGTGCCCTCTATTGTCTTTTGGGCTTGAAGTCTATTGTGTTTGTCAACTATAGTATGAGAAGATTTTCCTCTGATAAAACAATTTGAAGAGCAGGTTCTCGTTAACTGCAAAATCTATAGAGAGGTGCACAGCCAAGGCATAAGCAGTACTTGGGTTGAAGGAAACACAAATGCTAAATGCCAGATGGGTGCTTTAAGATCTGAGGCTTTTAAATGAAGTCAGGTCCAACTATGTCCACAGCAGGCAAAAGATTTTCCATTATGGTCAGCGTTGTCTCATGTGAACAGCTTAAAGCAAACCACATGGCAAATAATATTGGCATCTGAAAGAGCATATCTGTATAAACACTGTCCCATGTCATTGACCTGCTATTATCAGTTATGGTAAATACTAACAGTGTCAGAAGCATAGAAGAGCCTTCAGTCTGTAAGAGACATTTGTAAGATGAAGCAGAACATATAAAAACTCCAGGAAAACCAATCTGTTCCTGTACTGGTATTGGGATTACAAGTGTGTACTATAAACTGCAGGTTCCTGTTTGGCTTCTAGCGCCAGATATTCCTGCACTAGAATGTACATACTTGTGAAAGGCCTATGCTGAGAAGATGATGCCAGCTGACAATGTCAGTTCAGGAAACATGAAAGCTATCCCAGGAATTTTAATAATTCTTAAATCAGTGCAACCCTAATGGGAGTAGTGTCTCTAAAACTGTAGATAGGGGGTTAATTGTGCACAGCATTTGGCTTGTCATGACTCATGAGTGACTCATGATGCTTGTCATGACTCATGAGTGACTAGCACCAGCACCAGGAGAGGTGACCGGGGGTAAGAAATAAAGAATCTTGACATGGGATCGTAAGATTAGTAATGGATTAAAAGGTGGGCATCAGGGATTATGAAGGACCTGTGATATAGGTCCCAGTAGCAGTTAAATATCTGTTTTATATTGACGCTTATGGAAATTAAGAGTCTACTACAGGGAGTTTGGACTGAAGTTGATTAATGCTGTGACCAGAGCCAATGAGACTTATGTTTTCAAGTTAATTTTAAAAAGATTCAAAAAATCTGCTGGCATGCCTCCCATACAGTTATTACAATAGCTAGGTGGTAGCCCCTTAGCCCCAGTAAATGAGCTAGAGCAGACAGTGTGAAGAGTTAAGGCATGGAGCATGAGGCAATGCAGGATTCTCTGTTACCACTATTATTAGAGTGAGATGGTAGAACCCAAAAGCAGGAGAGCATCCACCACTTTACTCTGTTTTCTGCACATAACATAAGCATGGCCCAGGGCATCTCCAAAGAGCAATCCAGAAAGCCTGGGAATTAGTCCATGGGGAAAAAAGGTGTTTGAACTTTATCTGATTCCTTTGCTACCATTAGAGATAGAAACCCATATTAAGTGCCTTCATCAGCTTGAGTGCTACGTCCAGACGCAACTACTTCACAGAGCAGAATTTACATCTTCTAAGAGTCTATATTATCCAGAAAGCCTGCAAATTGGATTCAGCATCCTCATAAACCTCAGAGGATGCAAGCATACCCTTCCTCCAAAGGAAGAAGTGTGTTGACCTCAAGATTGTACATGTGGGAGGAGCGGGGCACCTCCCTCCAAGCAAAGCCTAATCAGCCAGGAAGGCAAGCATGATGGGGCCAAGAGATGAATCCCCAAAGAGACCCTAAGTCATGTCTCATAGCTAAATTTAGAAGGTGGAGACCTGTGTTCCCTCCTCTGAAGTGATCACATAGCTTGCAGAATCCTTGAATAAAACCAGAAGTTACCCTGTCATCAGGAGGCAGCAATAACTCCAAGCTTGCCACACCGGACAGCATACTTTCTCCCACATCCTGTGTAAAGTGATCCTTATCAGTCAGTATCAAATTCTGAGATGGTAGCTTTCACTGTTTGGGATTTTAAATAAAAAACCTAGGCTTCTAGGTCCCCAAAAGAGGGCCTGCTGAGCTAAAAAAAAAAAGAAAAAGGACCCAATCAAAACCTGTGCTCAGCTGCAGAGTCCCAGGGAAATATTGGGATAACAAGGTGTAGGGTCTTCCAGATAGGGTTACCATTGGAGTTTGGGCTTTGGGATGACCCTTTGACATAAATTGCAAGCCCATTCACCTTTAGATTCAAAAGCAAGCAAGCATATGTTCCAAGATATTTTCAGAAGTGATCTCTCTGAGCCATCTGGCCCAGACCACTAGCACTGGAGACTTTGAAAGGTCTTTGGTGGTCTGTGAGAAGAGAGAATTGTCTTAATCCTAGAACTCTTGTTTGCCATGCATGTTAGCTATTTCAACAGAGAAAAAAAAAATGGATTTATAAGGAGTCTTTGGTTCCATCTTGCAAATGTAGATAATTTTTCCAAATTAGGAAGGAAGTAGCTCAAAAAAGAAGTCCAAGGAAACTTGCAGTAATTTTGATGCACCATTAATGCTTGTTAATCTAGCTGCTTACGTAAAACCACATTTCCTTATTAAGGGGCAGCAATGATCGCTCAGGGAGATGGCCAAGATCATAGTAAGAATCAAATAGTACTAAGATAACAACAGGAGTCCATTTCAGAGAAAGATGGTGATGAGGAGGAAGTAATAGTTGTTGAACTCACTGTTCTTCAACAAATGTAAGGATGCAGAGAGTTTGCTCTCAACAGTGCTGGTCTGCCATCACCACACCACCAAGTGCTATCATATGGACACCTGGGCCTGTTCAATGAATGGAGCCATCATGATTACTTCTGTAACAGAGCTGCTGGCTGTTTCTTGTCAGCTTGCACACTCAAGCAGCAGCACATAGCTTGCCTCAGACACAAATCATGATGATGATGTCATCATCAGTGGGGAGAGAGCAAAATGTCCTTCAACTTCACAAAGTTTCTTGTCAGCTGAACACAACCTTCAAGGCTTTGATTCATGCCAAGCATTCTGCATGTGCAGCAGTTTTGTGTGGTGTTTGATACTGCTTGTCGGAGGCATTTTATTGGAACTCTCTTTTAGGACATGCCAGCTGTGTGATCAAGTGCTCTGAAAAGTTCAGTGATTACACTGCTGCAGGCTTTCAAGGAACCAAGCCATAAGGAACAATTTATAGCCTAGCTCTCTCTTTGCTGCCAAGTTTTGCCCCTGATGAGATGCAATCCTTGAGGGCCTGGTCTTATACTGTGTTAGTGAATAAAGCTTTGAAAAATTGATGTTTTATAAAACCCATTTGACTGATAACACTACCCGGTCATCTTCTGAGCTTCCTTGACTGTCCTGCATCTCTCATTCTGATTTAGAATGGATTTTATTCTTCAGAAGTACACACTAATTCCCAGTGGTGATTGTTACTGATAGTTTACAACAGAGCTCAGCTGTGTTGTTCCTGGATTTCTAATCAGCTTAGCAATGACAGAACTCCTGTCAGAGAATTGCACTAAGCCTATTTCATATTCAAACCTAGACAAGCAAAAAACGCCACATAAAATATTTTAATACATTTTATCACAAAAATGGGATAAAATAAAAAGAGGTGGCCATTTTTCACTCATGGGGCATATCTGCTAATCCTTGGAATTTATCAGAGCTGACTGTGCATGAACAAGTTACCATAAGGGAAGTTTACACTGCAGTAACTATATTGCTGTGAGAACCTGTGAGGTTGTTTTCATCCCACAGCAAATGTGAGGTAGCTTAGCCTCTGTTCACCGAGGCACAAAACACTTGACACTTAAGCACAGTTTAAAGAACAATTGCTGCAGGGTGACTAACACTTTGCAAAGTCACAGCTTCTCTCCTCTGTTAGTAAGTTGTGTTGCTGCATTCAAAATATCAGAGAGGATATAATCGAAATCATCTCCTCAGTGCTCCTAAATGCTGCAAGTGAAAGTCAGAAAGTGTTTAGTTCTAGTTTTGGATTCATATATATCAGAACCAAGTTCTTTTTCTGCAGTGCTCACAGACTTCCTGGTGACCTTTAGCAAAACATTTTGGCTTCGATCCTCACAGATAATTAGTCCCACACTTCCACTGAATTAATGATTAATCATCTTTGAGGATCTATGATTAATCCTTCATTTCCTCAATTGAGACAGGAAGCAATAACAGTCCTCTTTACCCTTTTTGTCCATGAAGTCTGTGGTCCTTTTTTGGGTATAGACCACAAAACTTCAGTGACAGCAATGTAATGTAGATCTACCTAGCTCTGAAGTAGGTGTTTATGTGTGACTTTTTTGTTCCTCAGAGTGGTAGGTCCATGTTAGGAAGGCGTACTATGAAGTTTTATACAGATAATGGAATATGTTTTCCTCTGATGACTGTCGCTTTGAAACGAAACCAACTCATTTAAAATTGACAAAAAAATGCCAACTGCTGATTGCCACATTCACATATTTATTTAGCTGTTTGCCTAAGAAAGGATATCTACTGTTTTTTGGTCGGCATGCAGTGAGAAATGAAGTTCTCTATGATGCTGGTTTTGGATGTTCATGACTAAAATTATGAACTTGCATCTCCTGAAATGTGTATGTGTAATGTATGTGTAGCTACTCTGAGTGAATCTAACTGTATTTTCATTCTAGGCACAGTCACACTTTGGATATCTCAGGCTATTTAACATTTGTAAATCAATGAGAAGATTCATGTAAAATCTGAACTGGTTGCAGGTTTTTTTTCTGTAATCTCTGTAATGAGCCACAAAACATGTCAAGCTGATTTCATTCATGTTAGTTATCTATATACATCTGAGACACCTTCCAATTGGGTTTAATCTCTCTCTGAAAAGGCACTAACCTTGTATAAAATAAAAGTTCTGAATGGGATGTGAAAGTCCTCACATAGGAGGGGGCAGTTTCTTCACAGTTCCTTTCTAGTCCTCTGCTCTGAATGAACCTCATTCTCTTTTTCTTTTTTGTTTTCTTAGCATTTTTGCAGTGAGCACTATCCTCCAGACTGGAGATGTTTGAAGCGTGTCTGTGAATATACAAGAGATAATGGTTAGGATGTTTGTATCTGTCACTTTAGTATTCCCTTTCTGTTAGCAAAGTAAGTAGGTGTAAAAATTGTAAAATAAGTATCTAAAACATCTGACCATTGTCAGATATTGCATGCCCTCACAGGAGCTGTGTTTCATCACCAAAAGTAAAGGCAGCCCTTGGTACTCTGAAGTAGATACCTAGTGTACAAGGTAAGAGAAGACCATCTCCACAACTTTGTGCTACAGATTAGTGTGGTTTTTCCATCATCTCACACTGGTTTTGTTGTCCCCAAACCCTCTGATGAATTCTGGCATTACAGCTTCACTAGGCATCTAGCCATTCCTTTCTGGTGCTAGCTTTTATGCTGCCCTCAGCATCACTGCTCATGGGCAGGCTCCAGTTAGCACTCTAGCTGGTGAAGGGATGAACACACTATAAACAATTGCTGCTTTTTGGGGCCCCTTTGCTGTAGAGAGATAACCATGCTCTCTAGGCATCTCTCCTTTTACTTTAAAGGCTGAGAAAGCCATATGACCAACCACAGCAGGGAAAATGGCAAATGTTTTTTCTTCTTGTCACTGAAGAAAAAGGAGAGGGAAGGTTCTTGCTGCAGATGCATTCATTTCACTGTGCTGGTATCCTGGTGTGAGGTCCTTCAGAAAAAGTTAATTTTTTAGGGGATCATGGCTACTTCATTAGGCAAAATTAATACAAATTTTAATTGACATAAAAATTGAAGACATCTTGAATGTAGAAACACATCATTAGGGCATCTTATTTTTTGCTGTTGTATAGACCAGTTACTAAACCCTCAGTTTAAGATGTTATCAAGGTGACATATTATTAATCATTGGCTGAATATCAACTCAAGTAATTAGAAGGGTGAAAAACAGAGGTGTATGTTATGGTGCAATATGACATAGCTGTACTATCTTTCAGGTGTTTCTGGTTATAAATCTGTTAGTAGATTTGTCCTGCCTTATCTGACTCCCCTTTTCAAATAGCCTGCTGGCTACACTGTGCTGTTGCATTTGCTGCAGGACCCTTCCTGAAAGGGTCCTTGACATCATCTGTGGCAGAAGCAGCTCAGGTTTGAGCTGTCCTAACACCAGCAGCGCATCTAACGCCACCACAGACATCATCCTATATCTTGGAACATCAGAGGAAAGCCAGGTTATGCATATGTGTGGCCATTAACTTCTGGGTTGTGTCATCAATGTTGTGTGATATTCTATGCTAATAATATGTTGTAACAATAATGCTTTGTAGAGAATTGGCCTGACAAAAAGATGAATTGGTTAATGCCAGGGCAGTGAGTCCTTCAGTTAAGTAGGACAGCCAGGGAGCAGCAATGTGGCTGTGCCACAAGGGAAGAGGAGCCAGGAGCCGGGGTGACTACAGGGCAGAGAGCCCACATCCCTGTCCCACAGTACCTGAGGGAGGTAGCTTAACAGACCCTGGGGTGGTTGCTGCATTCAGCCAAGAGCCCAGATTACTGGACAAGTCCATGTTGTCAGGCAGAGCCTGAGATGACACCAGGCAGTTAAGTCCTTATACCATGGCCATGTCAGTGAAATGCATTGCCAGGCACAGGCATGGCTGCAGAGGAGCCCCAGGAAGGACCAAGGCCAAGAGCATCGCCTTAAAAGCCTCACCTAAGCAAAGGGCAGTTGTCTCCAGAGGCGCTTTGCAACACTTTCTCACTTTCTCTTCAAGGCTGGTCAGCTGTCTGGTATCAAAGCTGACCAGGAGCACAGGCAACCATACTCCTGGAAATGAGACCCTCACATAGGTCCTGCACAGGAGAGAAGGAGAAGCCAAAACTCCCCATTTCAGCAGCAACAAAATGTTAGATGTACTTGGCAGTTGTATTTAATTTCACACCCTGCAGCTACTTCTGTCTACCAGAATTAAACAGAAATACTAAATCTTGATTCTTTCAGTATGCAGCGCTTCATAATGCTTTATTCAGCATCAAAAATATCTACTGGACAGAGGAGTCTGTTTTTTTGTCTGAGGAGCACTGGTAACTGCTTTCAATGAGGCTGACAAACTGTAGACTACTTGCAGTAGTTTCTAAATAGCTTGTACTCCTAAGTCAGTAATACAGCCAACTTACTTTTACATGACGCAGTAGTCAGTTCATTGAGTTGTTTGCATATATCATCATAATTTACAGAAGCAGCAGTCAAAGCTGTTAATTAAAGACCTCTCTGTTAAAGGGCATGTGTCCAAGGCTGTGGTTCAATGATGCCTCAAGGTACTGCCATCTTCCCCATCCCTTCCTTACACACTACCAGGCAGTTCCCTCACAGTGATGCTGGAAGGGCCATTTGTGAGGATATGCCATGAATGCAATAAGGAACTAGATCAAGCTTAATACAAATTCAGAAAGATACATCTTTGTTCATGTCTTATCCCAGTCCACTAACAAAACTGGGAAAGTGAGCCTTCAGCTGTGGGGAAGGGAGAACTTTGAGGAGAGCAGTGTTTGACTTGTGAAGTTCTTCTGAGGAAAACCCACTAAATCCTTTCTGACTGTAGAAATACTGAGTAATGGTATCAGGATTTAGCTCAGAAAACCTCTGAACGGGACATTAAAAGCCCAAGGATGCAGAGTTGCCTTCAGGAAATGAATGCCTATAGAGGAGTTGTTGTGTTGCTTTGATGACTTTGTCCATGTAGTCTCCTTGTAAATTAATAATATTTTAAAGTGCTAATTTATTCTGATATGAGAAGAAGGTAAGAGTGAGTTTGGACTTAATTTTAGTTGATGATATCCTAGGAATATTTGAATGAAAATCAGAGAACTTCGGTATCCTGTTCTGTAACTTGAATGGTGTAAATACTGTGGTGCCTGTTTCAAATGGTCTTTTTAAATAAAAATGGGAGGCTGTCATGAGTATTCATGACCACTGTGTACTGAAACTTTTATTACTTTTTTATTTTCCCCAAAATTGATTTAATGAAATAGGGCTTATCAGTAGGCTTCTAGTACCTGTTCTATCACCGAAGGACAGAATGTTCTTTGTCAGGATCTTGTTTTGCTCTTAGCTGTGGTAAGTCAACATGAAACCCATGACAGGAGATAGAATGGTCTAAAGAATTTAAAGGTATACATACTGACTTTTTTGTCTTATCCAAACTTCTTGCACAAAGAGACATTAAAAATCAATGAAAACTGAATGGAGCAGGACCACAGATACCTGCCTGGCAAGTGGCAATCCCGAAGTGGCTTGAGCCTTTAGACGTAGTATAGTATATTGAACTGGCATTTTGTTAAATTCTGCATCACCATGTGCCCCTCAAAGGAACTGACACAGATTCACAGGGCTTTCCTGGGTGCAAATCTATTTAGAACCCCTTAATGCCACACTTGTTATCCTATTAAGAAGATACTTTACTGGTCTTTAGCATGCTCCTTAGATGTCTGAGCAAAAAGAGGCTGTTTCATGCCCTGAAGATCCAAAATTAGTTTTAAAAAATTGTCATGAATATCTGAGGCCTCAGCTTCAAAGATCTCTCCTGGCTTCTGTCGGCTGAGTCTGGAACTTGTGCGATGCCCACACCGACAAGATCAGAGGATATTTGAGGCAACTGGTGTATTTGAAGTTCTTACACTGACCTACCTCCCCGGTAGTTTTAACAGAAGCAGAAAGTTAAAAACTGGGCAACAAAGAGTCAGTGAGGACATGCTCAGAGTTACATTCTGAGTAGCCATGGTACTGTAATTTCCTCAACAGAAGCTGGAAACTTCCTACACAAGGAAAGTGTTGACAACCTTCATCAGCAATAGGCTCATTTCTTTCTCACTATCCCATAACTAAGTTCACTTCAGTGCCAGGTTTCTCACCTCTGTTAACAACACAGTTGATGAGAGTTGTTACAGTGGAAATTAAAACATTCTGCGTGTTTATAAGACAGAAAACCCCTAATTTTTTTCATGCTATATTATAGAAGTAAAAAAGAAATGTAGACACAAATCTGTAAATTTTTTATCACTGATTTCTGTGTCTTGTTTTTGTTACCAGCTGGTAAAAAGTAAGAAGATGCAAGTATTGTAGTCCTGCCAAAGGCTTTTATCTGCTGTCATGTGAAAGGTGGAGGAGATTTTCTCAACCCCTAGTGTTTGACTTTGGGGATCTGTGGAGAGGTGGTCTCTAGTTTCCCCTATTTTCCCAGATCTGCTTAGTTGGAAGATACATGAAATGATAAGACTAAATGGAACTTATTAATTTATTCTTACAGTGTGTGAATATGATTAACCGATTTTTCCCATTTCACCAGCTGTTTCTTATAACCCTGCTGGTAAAGGTGTCACTTTTAAGAATACAGCTTTGAATGACAAAGTGTTGGGAAGTGTTACATCCATTAAACATCTCTTAAAGTCTTAAGATTCTGTTTCTGCTTACTCTGATTTGCCTATGGATTGTCCGCTTTAATTCAAGGATTCTTTTTGGCTTAGCGGTGTGCGATACAGCGAGCAATCTCCTGCCTTTTCTTGCAGAGAGCTCTGCACAAGCTTGCCAGTGTAGACTGTAAGCTTTTCTGGTGAATTCAATGCAATAGTAGTGTTAAAGCATACCTGGAAGCATGTCCAATCCTGGGAAGTCAACAGGCAAGTTTAAAGCTCAGCATATATGTAGGACTGACTCAGCCTAATTGCACAAATCTGCAGAATTCTGCAGAGATGTAGACAACAAAACTCTGCAAAAAAAAAAAATAGTGAATTTTTTGGCCTACCCAGAAGGTACTAGTGTGATTTATCTTCTGTTAGTGTCAAATATTAAATTCAAAGTGACTGTACTACTAGAACATATGGAGGACATGTCAGTATTGTATGTCTATTGGTATTATGTCTTTTGGTATGAGTTAGCACAGGATTTAAAATCTGATGAAGGTAGACTAATAGAGTACAAACTTACAGTCTGCCAGGCTGCAAAGCTGTCTGCTTAGTGTTTCAACCATTCAGTGCTCCAGATAGATCACAGTTTTGGTTCCCAGCAAGTCAATATAGGGTTTACTTTCACTGTCCATGTATTTTCAGAAATGATTACCCCTTAATAAAACCCTCAGGGACTTAGAAGGCAAAACCAGATGCTTCTGCATTTAGGAAGAAATTTATTAACTAAGGAAGATGGAATAAACATTGCTTCCTGGATTGAGAGCATCCAACAAAAAAAGGAACATTCAATTTGCTTTATTTCCAGACTTACAGTGACTAAAGTGTTGCTCATTTTTCATGTTTTTCAGCAGAAAACTCATTCTTGAGTTAAAAAAACAGCCCTTAGCTGTCTGTGAAGGAGCTAAAATGACTGTGCATGGCTTGTGACTACCATCACAGAACAAAATAGCTGGCATTTAATGAAGCAGGTCACAGCAAACAAATCAGCTGATTCTTTGAACAGAATGTGTCTCTTTCTAGAAAAGATCTGCCATTATTTCATACAGAGAAACCTTAGTAGTTTATTTTATTCTTCTTTTTTATTTTTTTAAATTTATAATTCATTAACCCACAAATCATTTTTTTTTTTCAAAGCCCTTGAGACTCTACTTGCACTACCAGGAGAACAGACAGGTTCTTGCTATAATGTCCCTAATTCTATAATTAACCACTCACTAAGGATTTAACAGCAAAGTGCTGCTGCTCTACCTGCCATTACTATGGCTTCATTAATTTTACAGAACGCATCAGAGTACATTAGTCTGATGTATTGTCAAGGATAATTTTAGTGTAGTCATACCCTGGAAAATGGATATGTAAAAATTCCATCTTTTTAATCAACAGAATCCTTCCCTGTCTGCGTACAGTCATATCTGCCTATTTTGTGACAGAAATATTCTGCTTTGTGTTTCAGTTCTGCAAGCACCTTGTATACATAATATTAAAACTGAATGCTCTGAATCCCTCAAGGGTATCCTCAGCATGGTAATCATCAAACCTGGGGTCATGGAGATGTGCACAAATTTTAGAAAAGCACAGTTGGAAGATCTTAGGGCTGATGACTCTTGAGTGAATTCACAGCTCAACTTTCTATAGGCATTGAAGCAGACATAATGGGAAGAGAAGCTAATCTGAGTTTTAGAAGGCAGGCAGAATTTCTATGGCTGACTAAGCACATCTCACATTGATAAAGGGAATGTGTTGGATCTGAAAGTAATGAAGATATAACAAACATGGAATCCCAGAATGTCATTTTGTGCCATTTTTCATTTTCAAACAACACTGTAAAATTAAGCTGTAGTTGTCCAGTGTTACATTTTATTGTGCAGGAGCCTTGTTTCACTCTTAATCATGTTGCTTCATTTCTTTATAAATTCATATAACCTTTTAATTTTCAGTCTGTCATCAACTCAACCATGGGTACAATTCAGTCATTGTTACTAGGCTTACAGGACCATTTCAACTTAAAGTAATATGAAAACATATGTAAGTTTGATGTTAGAATGAAAAGTGGCGCTGTGATAATTTACAAACCAGTTCCCCCCTTCTAAGAAGTCACGTACTAGACAATTTCTCATGAGCCAGTAAACATTGTCACTTTAGGTAGCCTTATCACTGAGGATATAGAGAATAATTTGCCCAAAGAAGTTGTGTCTGCCCCATCCCTGACAGTGTTCAAGGCTAGGTTGGACAGGGCTTTGAGTAACCTAGTCTAGTGGAAGGTGTCCCTGTCCATGGCAGGGGGCTGGAACTGGATAAGCCTTAAGGTCCCTTCCGAACCAAACCATTCTGTGATTCTGTGATTCAATGATTCCATGCATCCATGATTCATTTTTCATATCCTTCCCAGATAAAACCCAGAATGAAGTGCCAGAAAGTACTCTTCCAAAACAGGGGGAGAAAGCAAGTTTATTTCATTTATATACTACTCTAACCTTCTTCACACTTATCCGGCAAATTACATGCTTCGATTCAGTTACTTCTTACAGCTCAGGCAGAACAGCAAAATGAAACCATCTGTACCTTGGATGAATGAACTGACTGCTGATAAGTTGCTGTTCTGCTTTACTAGGAATGTAAGTGCTGGGTGTTTGAAGTTAGCTGGGATGGATCTGGGTTTCCTGGAAGAGTAAAGTCAATGTGGATTTCCTATTCTGTTATCAGAGGCCGCAAAAGAATTGAAACACTCCTTTGGGGGCAGCAACAGGAGAGCTGAAAGTATCTTCTAGAAGTTCCTCTGTTCCAGTTACGTTGCAGAAAGGGTCTTCCTTTAGCACAGCCCTTGGGCCCTTCCTATACTACCACCCCTGCAGAAGTCATCCTGCAGGGATGACATCCTGCTGGGAACAGCAGTTAGTATAATTTATTTAGTTTTTTTCCATATTGGAGAGTGATATCGAATGAAATGTTGCTGGAGTCAGAAAGCAGAAAATACAGCTGTATCACACTCCAAAAGCTACAGTTAACGTGAACATTTGCTACTGGCAGTTCCATAAAATCACACTGTGAAAGTATGATTTTCATACACAAGCATTTTTATTAGATAACCCTTGTTTTCCCCTAAATGTTACACTGAGCTCAAGAGGATATATAATACGAATATTGAAAACCATCTCTGTCAGCTAAGGTCATGAGTGTTTTGTGCTTGTTCACAAAGTCCCATAATTTGAGTAGCTTCAGCCTAAATTTTTGTTATATGTATTCCAGGATAGGCCCCAGGGAGAATTCTGTGATGTGTAGGGCCCACCTACAGCCCACATGCTTCTGGGATATCTGTTCTGAATGATGAAAATCTACTTTGGAGAAAATTTCTGCTGCAGAGAAGCAATAATTTAACTGCAGGAGGGTATAGCTGAAGAGGGGATCTAATTTGCAATGCTGAGCATATCCCAGCTCTGTGTAAGATAATCTCCTTGTAGAAAGAAGTCCTTATAATAACACACTTGGAACACCATGCTGCCAATTTTATAGCATTCCCAGAAAATAATTACTGCACTGCCTGTTATAAATTTTTTAATTATCAGTGCCTATTATTTTTTACACCAGCCCTATACTTAAAGCTGCAGAATGCATCCTGAAAGGCAGTCCTTCTTTCTTAACTTTTGTATTTTTTGGTGTCAGGTTTCATTCCCAGAGCTTAAGTGGTACCAAAAATTAATTATGCTATTAAGTCTGTTTAGCTTTAGAGAGGCGGACCTGCTTTTATTTCACATTTCCAGTAAACTGTGCTGTGCTGTGCTTTGTGGTAGAGAAGTGGGAGGATGCACTCAGACTCTTTGTAGACATATATTTTAAATGATAAACATAGAATTAATTGTATGCTTCTCAGCACCCTAGTTCTGGCCTGGTTATCATGTTAAAACATCTACTACATCATAATCCTACTTCCCTTCATCCACCCAACAGTGTCTGAATCTTCCCTAGGACATAACTGAAAGTGATAGAAGAACTGTGTCACATCAGAAGTCCTTTGTGTCTAGTATCTTATCTCCAGCAGTAGCCCTAAGTAAGTACTTAGGGAAGAACATAAAATTAGGACAACTGATACAATTTCTTCTGATATTCCTTTCAATTACCAACTGTTTTCAGGTCACGGAGCTCCTGAGCCAGATGCTGGTTTTATTTGTTTAGAAACTTTAAACATTAAAACTTTTAGCATCCACATGTTTTGTCAACTACCCTTTGCTTGAAGGATCAACTTTTCTGCTTTGTCTTTTGTCTGGCTCCTACTAGCTGTATGTGCTGCTCCCTCATCCTTGAACTGCATAAAAGAATTAACAGTTGATCCTCATCCACTCTCCATGAACAATGATTTTACACACTTTCTCTTTTTCAGCCTGGGGAGTCTTACCTATGTTGTATAAATGCCATTTCATACCTTTGAATATCCTTCTGTCTTCTTCCTGCCCTACTGAAACCTTTGGCAATGAAAGGAGCAGAGCTGCACAGTTTTCATGATACAGGGAAACCATGGATTTCTATAGTGCCATGAGGATGTCCACTGCTTTTTCCACAGTCTGTTTTCCGTGTATATGTATCAGAAGCAATGATATGCAATCTTTAATGCAGTGGTAGTGCCAATAATTTTGCTTAAATGAGAAATGAGTGCATAACTTTCAGCATCCACAAAGGTACCAAATGAAATTGTAAACTACATTAAACAATAAAAAATAACCAGAGAGAGATGAATATTCAAAATACTCTTAAAATAACTGAAGGTGCTTGGAAACCCTTGCCAAGTGGTCTGCATGCACACACACACACACACACACACACATGTTGAATACACAAAACTGTCTGGAGGGCATTTGTTAATGTTAACTGACCATGTTAAAGATGGTGACCATCAGCCCACAACTGATGGTGTTGAAGGGGAAGACAGACAATCATGGATTAAACAGTATCTGGGGAACTTCAAAGAGAGTTTTGAAAAAAAGGAGGAGTCAGCCTGAAATAAGTATGAAAGAAGTGTGAAAATTGGGGGAGAGAGGAAGAGACACATTAAAGGGTAACCAGCAGTAGTCAAATCTGATTTGACACTGCCAGAAGGTGCCCTGTCATCACTGCATCCTCCACGTACGTCAAACAGAACATCATCCCCCTGGGGCACCTCATGAAGCTTGTGTTCAGTGGGCGACATGCTGGTATAGGGTACAACAAGTGGGCACCCACAGTCAGGGTATGCATGAGGGGGCTTGTGGAGGGGCCTTTGTTGCCTGCAGGAAATGTGGTTTTTCTGTTTTGTTACTGATACAGATCCTGAATGTTCTGCAGGTGAGTTATGTGTCATTAACAAACCAATGAACTGTTTCAGTCCTTATTTGGCTTAAATTATAAGAGCTACATTATTTGGGCAGTGGGCAGTAACACAAGAGAACACTGGTTTTCTTAAGAGGCTTGTTGTTTTCAAATCAGCTAGTGCCTAATTTCCAGTTTATATGAGTGAATAAAACTTGCTCCACCATACATTAATGGAGAAGCTGTAGAGTGAATGGATTTAAAAAAAAAACAAATCTCAAACTTTGTATACACTAATGTTTTCAGCTGTTGTGCAAGAAGAGAAGTCTTTTTTGATCTCTATTTGGAAGAGCTTGATATGTTCAGAAAAGGGAGATACAAAGCCAGTGCATTACATGTTGTCCGTGATAGTCTTGCAGGCAAGGTCTTCATAGAGTAAAGGAAATCATCTGCCCTAGGGTAAACCTCTGCAGTGGCAACACCTGTGTTGATCTATCTAGTCTCCCTCTACTGACAAAAATCAGTTCTAATTCATGAAGCAGCACATCAGAAAGCAGATATCTGAAACAAGTCACGTGCTTCAAATCTGGAAAGGTTTTGTTCCATTAACCCTGATTCCCTCCATTAAATGTTCAGGAGTCTGGATTAGCTGCCTCAGAAGTGGATATCTACATTACTGGTAATTAAGGTGGGATTCAGCTTGCATGTAAAGGTTCTCTACATGTAGGTTTGTAAAAAAATTTTCCACTACTTTGGTAACCATTCTAGCTTCTCCAAATTTGTTTAGTGCTATTGATAAAGCCTGGAGAGCTACTTAGCTGATCATATGCAGGAGTATTTATGTTTAGATAAATAGCTCCACTGTGTGTATTTACCTATATCTCACCTTCAGTAGGAGATGGTTATTGTCTCTGAATAAACTAGTAGCAACAAAAAAAGTCCACAAAACCAAAACCAACCAAACAAAAGAAACGGCCCTGAGATAATGAAGACTGAAATACTTCAAAGTTACTTTGATAGTGCAGAGGCACAGCTTGAGCTTCTTTTATCACTTTGAAGTTTTGTCACATTTTATCAGCTGATATATGAAAGATAGTGTCACTTAGCACTGAGTATATGTAGTTTTTGTTTGCTGTGTTAGACAGAGAGCTGAGGGACAGAAAGCATGTCTACCCTCTAACTGAACATTCAAAGAGAGGGAGAGTCTTCTAGGTGGGACCCTGGCTGAGGATCCATGATACTGAAGTCTGTTCCCAGATTTGCCATGCACCTCTAATATTACTTTGGGAAAGGTGTTAAACATTCCACTTGAACAAACTAATCAGTTATCTGAAGAGAAATATGATCAGTTATCTGGAGAAAAAATAGCTGGTTTTTTCCCCCCATTATTGTGTTTAGGCTGGGCATACTTTGGGCAAGGATTGCCCTGTGCACTATTGCAATTTCATTTTGAGCTACAAGTATGATAAAACACATCCAAAAGTCTGTTTCAGGGGTGGTGCTTGTGAACAAAAAGCAGAGGCAAGTATATCTCCATTGAAACACGTTGCAAAGTTATCCTGGTCTAGTGTATCTCGTGGCAAATCTGTGACTCCTGAAAGCTGGTGACTTGTCTAACAGTGATTCAGCAGATGGGATGTGATGGCTTCGCAAACTGATTGCAGCAGGAGGGACCTTCAACATCACGAGAAATTATTGCTTTCTGAAATGGATGGGCAGGGAAACAGGCTGCAAAAATAATGCTTTCACAAAGTCTCTCAGTTTGTGCAGTATACCCAACACTTTTCTAAGTTCAATGACCTTCTCACATTTCTTTTCCATTTATGTAGGTATATTTATACCTTAGATCCACACTGAGACCTAAGATGTGTCTCAATATTCCAAAAGTCCTTTCAAGAAGATTTTGCTTTTATTGCTATTTCATAGATCTGCTTCAATTTAAAATTATCTATTTCTTTTAAGAAGTAGCTTTGCAAGTCACCGCAGAAGATACTATAGTTGACTACTGAGATGAAGAAGTGATGAGCCACTTATCTGAAAACACAACTTTGAGTCCTTTAAAAGGAAACTAAAGCTTTTTTAAGCTTTTTTCTGCCCCCTGAATAATGCAGTGAGGCTTGAAATGTGGTATCTAAGGCCCAGTTAACTTTTCCTTTAGGGAGACTCAGACACTCCTTATTTTAGTCTGTCAAAATATTCACGTTTAAACCTAAGGAAAGTAAAACATGATACTGCTATAATCTGCTACCTCACAGGGCATGGCATCTTGTGGTAAGGCACATGACTCTCAGATGATGGAGTACCTTGAGGTATTTATTTTCACTTTCAACTTAGGTAGGACAGAATTTACTGTAGCAAACAAGTCAAACACCTTGGAAGTGATGAGATTAGTTGAGTTTGTGATTCTGCAGAAAATAAAGCTCGTCTGTGATTTACACATATCTTTTTAGCTGTTTAATAGCAATTTCAGCAATTATTCCCTCTAAATAAAAGTTGAGGTGTGTATTATGCTCTGATACTGTCATGCTCAGAGGTTGCATGCCACTACCTGGGAAGCTTAGTGCTTTCAGTGGTTAAGAGTAACGTTATCTGTAGGACTGCTAAGCAATCCATACCAGAAAGCACTGCTCCTTTTCTGAAGTGTTTAATGTCATGCTTACTGCCAGGATCTCAGGAATGCTTTCTATTTTACTTCTTTCCCACTATCCTCACCTTCAGGTCTAGATTAGTGAGCTGTACAGAAGAACTGAGATTTATGAAAATCTACAACAACGGAACAAAATAGAAAGATAATTGGCTAAGGCTTTTAAGGAAAAGGTATGAATAGAAGCCAGTAGAAATGTAATTGGATGTGCTCAAAGTACAAATGGAAAATATAACACATTTTAATGAAGCATTCTTCTTGCTTGGATAAAGCTGCCTGAAAGGAAAACACACAGAAATCAGTGAGGGGACTGAATTCACACAAGAAGAATTTTATCTGGCTCTAAAAAGGTAATGTCTGTAATGAGAAAGAAAAAGGAGAGCATTTAGGAAATAAAGGAGATCTAATAAAAGACCTGTTAATTGCTAAACCAGACATGGAGTCCCGGAAATATAAACTTTAAAAAAATCAGCGGATTCAGGTCACATGGGGGTTGTGGTATTTATGCAGCAAATGTAGGGTTTAATTGGGAGCAGCCACATTGCCAATTCCTGTGGAGCGCGAGAAAGCTGAGATGGTGTCTGGGAGAAGCCGTCAATCCCAAGTACCTTCAGTGGTGGGCCTGGAGCTGGGTGTGTTTCCCAGCCAAAGACCTGCTGCTGCTGAGATAAGGCAGAAAAGGCACAGATTGCAAGAGACTGACAGTGGTTGTCTAAGGTTTGAACCTGTTCATTGGCACTCCATGTATCCTTCTTGAAGGGGAAGTCTTTTACAGGGACTGTGTTTCTCCCTGGAGTTGACCTCAGGAAGCAGCTCATGCCCTACTTATGTGAACAGAGGAGGAAATCAAATGTAGTTAGATTTCTCTGGAAGGGAGAAATGATCCTGGCATTTACATTTGGATGAGGCTAAGCTCACATCCTTCATCATGCAGGGAGAAAATGCTGAGGGAGGAAACCCCTAGAGATCTGTGAAAGGAAAGCAGGAGCCACATGGGACAATACTGTAGACTTTCCCTATCCAGTGAAGAGCCTGTAAATCTCTCAACTGTATCTTCACAGCATCTCGTAGCTCAATGCATGCACTGCCCAAGCTCCCCTGTTGCTCCTAGGGCTTGGCTCTGCCTCAAACAGGCAAATTAGGGAGAAGAAAAGAGAGGAGGTAACAGTAGCAGATATTCTAACATGCCAAACTCTATTGATAGCTCTGACAATTTACACCAATAGAATTGTGTTTTAGTAATGCACCAGGGTTGCTTATGAAATATTACTCTTATAATTGTCTTGATAGGTACTTTGGGATGAAAACTCCCTGAATTGTAAAGAAAGGGTAATGATAAATGTTAATGCATCAAGGTGGTGTTTGGTGGCTTACTGCTGGTCACATTCAGGCTTATTTAGCATAATATTTAATGATCTTAATGAAGGAATAAACAGAGTATTAAAAGAAATCCCAAAGGCAATGAGGCAAGTTGGGCACAGTGGAGATGAAGAGCTGATGTAAAGATGCTAAGGGAAAGGGTGGCTTTGGAGTTAATGGAGTGGACCATGATTTGATTTTCTGATTATATCATGCACAGCTTCCGTATGCCAGGCTTTCAGTGGTGCTGATTGGTTTCAGACTCATTCAGATGCTTTGGAGGATAGGGATGATGGTTTCTCTGTACCTTGTATATCCATGGGCTACACCATTGGTAACTGCATTTATTCCTCCAATTCTACTTAATTTGAAATACTTCAAATATTGAGCGCAACACAGAGAAAGCCCCAGACAATATCTCTTTGTGGCCTTACAGCACCACAGGCAAATAAATAGCAGTGATTTGTGAAAAACATGGGAAGAACAAACTAAAATGAAGTTCAAACTAGAAAAAGGTAAAACAGCATGAGGAAAGCCCATCTGAGGCACAAGTTCCCAGTAGGAGCATGAAACCAGGGCAACAAGGTTTAGTGTGATGTGGAACAAAAAAATATTGAATGTGAGATGGCCACATTATATGGCAAATTTGGGGTTGTTTATGCAAAGTCATGCCCTTGGAAAGCTGGAATCCAACAAACGCTGTCCGTGCCTGTGGGGTGATGGGAGCTGCAACACTGTGTGGGATGCTGAGCATCTTCCCAGAAGTGACTGATGCATTCAGAGAATGACAAAAGTAACTGGGAGGATGGAGGAGTTTGGTGGCATATACACAAGCGCACAGATATATAGATGTGTATGTGAAAGTGAGAGAAATAAAATGAACTCATTTGGAATTGTCAACAAACATTTGCAGGATGTCAGACAAATCTGTGTTTCGTACATCTGAAAACCATCACTGGGAAGCTTCTTTTGGTCCAGTTTTGTGAAGTCTTAGCCTTGAAGAGTCCAAAAACCTGCACTGAAACTGGGTTTTTTTAAATGCTTCTATTCCAGATTTTACTACTGCATTTTGCAGGGTAGCAAAATAATCCCTGAATAATAAGTTTGATTTGCTAATTAAAATATTGTAATTCAGTCCTGCAAACCCATTAATCTTTGGGGACTTCCAGGAAACCACATTGCAGAGGTGCAGTGGTCTAACTATGTAGATGGGGGTTTTATGAAAACAAAACAGAAAGTATCTGAAATAACTTAGAATGTTTTCAGAATGCATATTCTAGACTAATACCAGTACTGTTTTAAGAGAAAGAAAGAATTTTCTCTGAGGTGTTCCTCTTCCATAAAGCCTGGCTTTTAGGAATTAAATTATAAATAAGTGTATTAATGTGCATTTGAGTATATTTGGCAATGATTGATTTAATTTCAGAGAAGGAAAACCATACCATAAAACAAAATCCTTGCTACAGTATACTTATGACCTATTAAAATTCAAGGACATCCTGTACTAAAGGAAATTGCTTTTGATGTGATTACTTAATAATTTCTTCACTAGACTTTAGCCCACAGATACAAATTACTCAGCTTTTTACTTTCAGATTTTGGAGGCACATGTTTCATAGAAATCACTAGCAGGATTTCTCTAGCTCTTATATTCCATCTGTGTCCAGTAGAAAAGTCTCAAAAAGCCTTAGTGCTCTGAAGAAACCAAGACTATTGTTTTCTCAAGTGTTAACTTATGGTAAGCATGTTCCAATACTTCAACTATGAGCTGTTAATCATTTCATCATCCTGTACTTTACTAGGATTATGTTGTAAAACTTCTACGAAGATGCATCTGATAGAGTACCAAATTATTATTAATGTAAGTAACAAATTTTTTCATTTCCAAATTCTCTTTATGCTTACTGCTGTGTTGATAGATTATATTTCTTTAGGCTAAGGGTTCTTTCCTCAGTGTCCAACTGAACTGATATTTTTCCACATTTCAGAAGAAAAAAGCATGAAAAGAGGAAAAAATGCATTGCTTTTTCCCAAATTCCCTTTTCAGTTTGTTTTTTTTTTTTTTTTGTGTGTGTGTGTATCTATATTCATGTACTAGGTCATGAATTTTGGATGATACTTTTTAGTTTTCCTATGAAATTTTAACAAGGTTTCGGCAAGTTTTAAGGCACATCTGAGTTTATCATGGGCTTGCTAGAACTAGGCAAGTTCACTCCCTAAAGTCTTCCTGTACTATGCAAGCCTGCATGTGCTGACATTAATGCCTATGGGACATTCAGTAGAGCAAGTCAGTACCTCCATCATGAGGCTCAAAGTGCTGAGCTGTATTTGCCTAGCAATTCCCTCTCCTGGCTGCCAGCTTTGCTGTGAAATTGGACACCAGGCCTCATAGCACAATGGGCAACTTTTTCATCCTTCCAAAGAAAGGTTGGAGCCAGTTTTGGTGTCTAAGGGAAAAAGCCTCTCTCTGGCTCTGCATTCATAGGTGCAAATCAAAAAAGAAATCAGCTGCTTCCCTACATGCTAGCACAGGTTTTCCAACACTTAGGTCAGGGATGGGGAGAACTCTCCATCTCCACTTCTAGACAGAGAATTAATCTGCCAGTTTCTGTGAATCCTGTGTTTAATCATGGTGCCTTTAGGTAGGAAAACAGCCCTGTATATACTCAGGGCTGAGTATTTTTCTTTGCAGCTGCCACCCTGGGAAATCTAGCTATATTTAGTAATGATTGGTATAGAATTGGACAAATTAAATGGTACCAGTAAATGGTGAGAGAACATGCAGCAGTGATAAGAACATTTTCATACAAGGGCTTAGAATTTGGCAACACCAACTTTGAGAGCTGAAAGTAATTGATCTTTATCTCACCTAGCGAGCATACTGCCCTAAATGATGTTTACAGTTTTTCTCTATTTAACTGAGAGACTTTTCTCATTATATGCTCAACAGATAAGCTCACTGAATTTACTAGGACTTGGGAGATGCTTGGAGATGCTGTATATTGATATCCAGATGAGAGGCATGTGGCTAAAAATATGTCTTGTCAGCTGTGATTTTTGTTACACACCAGCTCCACTTAAAATTTGCTACAGACAACCAGGATGAGCAGAGCCTGCCTGCAAGAACTACTTGCTTTCTACCCTTCTGAGCTAAAGCAGATGTTACCTATTATCAGCAGAAGGCCTGTGTTGAATGCTAAACAGAGTTGGTAATTTTCAGTAAAGGGCATTGGTAAAAGTACACTTGAGAGGGGATAGGCACGTATACACCGCTGTTATTAGCCTACTGTTTCACTGGAGGTTTCATTACAAAGGTTTTCTGGTCTTAGTAAATCAGCTGGAGGGGAAGTCACACCTAATTAATGTGTCAGAGGTTGTCAGATTGCTTAGCATAAAGTGTCATGGACATACAACAAGCAGTAACCATAGAAAAACTAATGAAAATAGGCAAAAAGTGGATTGCTGAAGTACTTGCATACAATCAAACCAGCTAAAGTCATTGTCATTTTTCATCTCGAAAAAACAACATGTTTTCTTTGTATCATACTGATGATTTTGACTTGCTTCACCTCCTCCCCTCACCCCCCCAATAGGCTGAATTAATGAATAATGTGATTAGATCCATCCTGTGGACAATCTGCAAATCACTGCCCTTAACGTAGATGATGTAGTCTTCCTCCTTACAGCTCCAGAGGTCCATGTACGATGGTGCACATTTAGTTATTGACACTCAGTTTCTCAAAGCAGATGTTTTACACATTTTAAGGGATGTGGTTTCCTGAATACAAATTAGCAGAAGTGGCCATCAGTGGTATTTGTAACTCAAAAGAAAACATTCACATTTACCAATTGTGCTGTTTCTGGGGCTCTAATATAATGTTAGCCATTTTCCTTATCTGATTATATTCTCATTCCAGCATACATTGCTGTTTTCCATTAAAAGTCAGTAACTTGGGCTCTAAGCAGCGGAAAAATTAAACACCAATTAAAGCAATTAGAAAACCACTAATTTTGTCTGCTGAATCTGGTTCTGCATTACCTTTAGATGCACATCTTCTATCGTATCTTCCATGGAGGTCAACAAGAGGTCTATGTGCAAAAATGCATTAGATTTAAGTCTTGAAAGAAAATTTGATTAAGGTTTTATAAATAACTGAGTTTTTGAGTTTTTTTCTTTTTTTTTTTTTTTTTTTTATCTTTCCCCAATGAATACAATAATTGAAAAAATTCATCACAGGTCAATCTTAAGTAAATTTTCTTCACAAAAACACAAGCTTAGTTTCAAAACAAAAACAAAGAAAAGAAAATATCTACTTTCAGGTTAAACAAAATTGCTTCATTTAATCTGTAGAGACATGCTTTGCGTAGTTCTTTTAAAATCAAAGATACCTGAAACACTTTTAAATATAGTTCAAAACAGCCTTATTTGAGAAAAGTGCTTGTTTAAAAAATCTTACAATAAAACATTTCAAGTTATATTATTTAATCTAAACAATTTTAACAGAAATGCAGGAAGCTCATTGCAGGCAAGTGTAGTCTGTAATTTCCAGTGAACAGAGATGGAATAAGATAGGAAATATCTGCACAGGACTCTACTGCAGGTTTTGCTGCTTGCAGGTCAAATTCCACTAGAATCATCGCTCACTGCCTGCACATCATTTGTTTCAGGAACATAACAAGTATTTAATCTCTTTCTGCTGAAACCAGTGCTTCCTGCCATACTTCCTGAGTTGCTGCAATTTTTAAAAAAAAAAAGAAATTTTAAGTTTTAGAAATTTCCAATGGAAATAATGACTGAAAGGCACATTTGGTATTGACAGATTTTAAATGGAATTGAGACATGAACATAAGTGAAAATTGTATTTTCCAAGGGGATGTGGGGATCGGCTAGCCCCATCTTTGTGTTTCAGGATGCCCATCACAGTATGGCATCAGTCACCTTGAGTACTGCTATAATACAAGTTACAAGGGTAATGAAGTCAGTGAAAGCTAATAATTTAGCTGGAAAAAATGTCATTTAAAGTCCTGCTCAGTGTTACTCTTTTCCCGCCTCTCTCAGCTGCAATATGCAGAAACACAAACTGGTGCCTTAATACTTCTGCAAAACATCTTTTGAAATTTATTTTTGGAGAACAGGTAAAGTGGTAGGCTATGGCAGGCTGGGTTGGTTTCCCACCTCAGGAACCAGAGTATTGTCACATCAAAAATCCACTTCTGCACTGAAGGCTTGGAGTTACTTTAGGGCCAATGGTTTTCAGGGCTCCAGGTATGATGGTGATCACTTTCACAGACTTAGAATCGTCTTTCCTCACTTACAGAAGATGTGTATGAACTAGCATGGCTTCTGCTTTCAGTAGGACTTTTGAAGCATTATGAAATGAGAATATCAAGGATAACCACAGAAACTACTCAAATCATAATGGGATCTGTATTATGATTTATACCAAACTAGACATTACTTAGTGTAAATGCTGGGTTACAGTCAATAGCAATGGACAAGCTTTGTACTTCTACATTAACTTCTTCTCTCCTTATTCAGTGTTGGTCTCAGATTAATTTATATCATGGAACTGTAGAAATGTTAAACTGGAAGGGAGCTATAGAGCTCATTTAGTCCAACTCCCCACTCACACAAGGAAACTTCAAAGCTGGAGCAGGCTGCCCAGGGCCTTCCCCAGGTGAGTTTGGAGTATCTCCAGGGATGGTGTTTCCACAGACTCTGTAGTATATACCTAGAGTTTATTGGCTGATGTATATACCAATACAACAGAAATAGGATTGAAAGCATGTGCCTGCAGGCATAGATATGGATAGTTATGATCTTACTGATGCTCTGAGCTAGATGGACAAGAGGAGGTCTGCTCTAGAGGTTATATAGGCTTATAGGCTGGGAAGCAGACATAGTCCTATGTCATCCTCTTGTGCAGACACAGCTATGTGGGCTAACACAACTCTGGTGAGGGGTGGAGGAAACAGCTGGGCTGCTTCTGGCGTTATTTATTTACAGTTTTAACTTTGAAAAAAGAATAAATCAACTGTAAATCCTCAGATCCTCTGAAATGATGTATGGCAAAGTCAGTCCGTCACTTCTGTACTCTGTGTTGCTCTCATTCTACTTTTATTTCTTTATTCCCTTTGCCACAGTCAAAGTACTAGTAGTAGTAGAAAATTCCAGTTTCACAGAAGTCAGTATCTTTAGATACAAGTGAGTTCTGCTTTTCCAAGTTACCTTTTTATGTCTTAGCTTAAAAAACACCAACAATAACAAAACATGAAAAATATAAAAGGATATAAAAATCATGTTTTTCCAAAGAAGAGATAGGCTTTAGGTGACCATGAAGCCATCCTAAGGCATTTATATCTAGTAAGCATGCAGACATTCACACTATCTCACACCAGCTCCTGCAGTGTCTTGGCTGCTGAGGAGAGGGGAGGCAGTGGCCACGGCACCCAGAGCTGCCAGGACGTCCCTGAGGCTGGCTGGAGAGGATACAGGGGAGGCAATGAGGAGCAGATCCTGGCTTGCCAAAACCCCACTCAAAGCTGATGGGTCACAGCATTGCTGAAGGGAGAGTCCATCTGTCCATTGTTTCTTGTCTGCAGAGATGACTCCTTTTTCTGTTCTCCCTGGCACATTTCCTGGAGGAGCTGGGAAACACAGTCCCAAACACTTAATCATATCTATTTTCCTAATTACCCTTTCACTTATCTATTTTGCACGGTGGGTTTCTAGTTGTAAATAGGAAGTGGTCAGTGGGTGGTTTGTCACAAAAGCAGTACTTTTTTCTGTTTTCCCCCTCTTGTCTTTCTGCATCCATTTCTTTATTTAGGAGGATAATATTTGAACTGAATGTGCACCTCTTTTGTCTCTCTACCTACACACCTTTTCCAACTCCCTTTTCTTATTCTCTGTGCACTTATTTGTATACCTATTTATTTATATATCAGGTCTATTCTCATTCAAACTTCCTTGGTTTTTGCTTTCTGCTTTTTCCTCTGCTGGGATCTCTTTTTGGGGAAGCAAACGCAAACCCTAGAAGATATAAGACTATCCCAGAAGGGTTACTTAAAGAGGCCGTCTACTCAGACAGATTAGGGCATGGGAGAGAGCAACAGCCGAGCTCTGCCTTTTTGAACAAATCCAGAGGGTATAAGCTAGGAGGACCCAAGCTGGGCAAAGGCATTTATCAGCCAGTCTTGTTGTTCCTTCCACTTTCTCTCTGTAACCACCTTACATTAAAAAATTACAATCATAGAATAGTTAAGGTTGGAAAGGACCTTAAGATTATCAAGTTCCAACCCCCCTGCCATAGGCAGGGATGCCACATAGTAAACCATGTCACCCAAGGCTCCATCCCACCTATCCTTGAACACCACTGGGGATGGAACACTCACAGCTTCCTTGGCCAACCCATTCCAGTTCCTCACCACCCTCACAGTAATCATCTTTTGTAATGCAAAATCATGCAAAGCTTTTTTTTCTTTGTTGTCTTCTCTTCCACTTCAAAAGAAGCACTCTGACTCTAGTACCTAACTGATTGCTTTTCATTTTGGTGAAGTTCAAGTTACCGGAGCTTCATTGCAGCGGCCTGCATTTCCACTTAATGAATACCGATTAGTTAGACACTAGAAAGTGCCTTTGGTCAAACAGCTTGCTTGTTCTGAATTCTTAGTAGATCAAAGCAATTATAAATCTGTCAGTCCAATCTTCTTTACCTTCAATATGAGCTACAATATTTTCTAATACTATGAACTTTACCAGTAGGTTTTTTTTTTCTGGAAGCTTTTCTGAGGAATGGGGTTGTTACATATAGCTGCTGGATCCCTTTTCAATACATACCTGTAGCTTGAGCTGCGAAGGCCAGCTAAAGTGTGTATCAATGGGTTAACATGTTTATCTATGTGCAAATGTATGTTTCAGATTTTATGATATGGAAAACAGAAGAAATCTCTGCATTCTGGATAAGAAAACAGAGATTAAGGAGGAGATGGCAGTCTTTTAGTCAGTAACATTTGTCCCTACATGTCAACATCCACAGGAAACCACTGGAAGACAGCAGCTGAGCTGGTAGAGGTGTGGTGTGGGTTCAGTTATAAGAAACATCGGAGGATGAGATGTTTCTCTTGTTCTTGTTTGTATATCTCCAGGACAACTTTGCTGCCCTCATGTTGGTAACTGAGAACAGAGCTTGGGCAAAGGTGTGTAATATTTGCTGAAGGGGCATTTCATTGGGTTTACTGATTCAAAACACATGGAGGTACAAAACACACCTATAGCACTGGTTGAGTTTATTCAGGAGGTCACTGGAGTTACATCAAAAACATACAGCATGGACTTGGCCAAGTCATGATCCCAGGCACGGTCATTCTAGAGCATCTATGCAAGGACCAGGTCTGCCCTGTGCCACCAGCCTGTGCGAAAGCAGAGGGTGTGGGAGGACATGGTGGTGCGGGAGGGAGTCTGGGTGCTAGATATCACCCAGAATGGGTGAGGATGGGACCACAGGAGCTTGCCTCACCCACTACAAAGCACAGCATCAGGAAGACTTGCAGCTTCTTCTGCTCCTCTAGGAAACACCATGAAATCAGGACCACCTGGGTCTAACAAAATGGCCAAATCTAACCCCGACTTTAACCCACTGTTGGGATCAGATATTGGCATTAACCATTTTCCCCACAAGCACTTGTTTTTATTCTGATGGCTGAAATTGTATCTGCCCATCTCTTAATAAGCATAACATAGGGGTGTAACCTGGAATTATGTCTTTACAAGTTCCTCAAGTATAAAAAATTTAATGAATGGAAACTATTCCTGGAGAGATACAATGACATGCTCATTCCAGAGTTACTTTCCGAATACAACCAACCTCTTAAAGCATGAATGGAAACTGACACCAGTGAAGCAGCTTTTCTTTTGAAAAAATGACTGAAAAATCATGTTACTCATTCTTCAGACTTCTTACTGTAGTGAGTAGGCAGAGTCCAATGGACTTTCCAACAATGTTATGTTGACATGCAACGTTACTGTGAGGATAGATGTATTTGTCATCAAAAAGCCCTCTCTGAACACACAAAGAGCAGTTTAAAGAGCCGTTAGTTCCACATGTTCTGAGCGTGTAGCTATGTAGTGCAAGAGCTGGGGTACTGGCAGGTGGTAGGATGGGAAACACCAACTCGGTGTCTCCAGATAAGAAGGTACCTATCAGCTCACACCATTAGTGCTGTCTGCACTTGTTGAAGCCATGCTTCCCCATAAAAGCCACTGTGCAGCACTAGGCACTGTAGTACTGCCTATTTGTGCCTAATTCACCGCCCCTCTCATCAGAAGATGCTCTTCTGTCACTGCTGCCCATGTTTCTCCCAGCAACAGTGGTCTTTTTTTAGTTTACTTGTGCCTCAGGCTCATTAATTTGCATGCTTTTCAGGCTGCATCTCCTTTCACCCCCTGCCATGCTCCTGCTCTTATGGGCTGCCTTTGTAACATTCCTTTGTCCTGGCAGGTGTTTGCAGCTTGTCCTATTTTATATCATCTGCAAGCCTCTGTGTTTACTTCCATGTTCTGCATCCTGATGAAGTTGTTTGGGAAAAAGAACACAGTTGTGGGGATATCTCAGCATCCAAGGAGCTAGAGCAGGATTTGCCTTCTGCATGGAACCTCTGACATAAATATGTCCTTTGCATTTATTTCTTACTTGTCAGCAACTGCTGAGCCCAGGCTCAAGGTAGAGCCATGCGAATGATTTATGGGCTGTAACTAATATTGTAAGACAAAGGACAAACTGATCTGTGTTGAAGGGGCAGTGAAAGCAGAATTCATTAGCTAACAGCTTAGTCTCCATCTTATACTTCACTATTCATAGTATTACTAAAGTAATAATAATTTATGACCAAAAAAAGAGATGTAAATATATTCCAGGGCCTGGTCTGTATGACCAAATCAGTATCTAGTATTACAAGTGCAGCTTCTTAAGTAAATACATGTGGCAAAATTATTCTGATACCTCCATTTGTGTACCAAGGATAAGACAAAGAAATAAATGGACAGAGTAATTATATGCCCTTTTGAACAGTAGAATGTTTTACCTAGACAAATACATGGGCAAAAATATTTGTCAGTACAGCTGGAATAAAATGTTCTACTTGACGTCATTCAACCAAATAGAGTTCTTTCATTATTCTTTAGAAATAGATATTTTGGAAAAAATTACAGTTTTCCAAAGAAAACTTTGTAAGTTTGTTTGTAAAATATTATAATCAGATTATACTTAAAAAAAACTTGGACTTGTTTTGCTCCTAATTTATAACTGAAGCTGTTCACAGAGGTTAATTGTATTAAAGCTGTATCTTTTGGCACCAAAACACATATAGCCATTGTGTGTTCATAAGGAACAGAACGTAAACTTAAACCATGCAAAGGGGCCCAGTCTAATTTCCTGAAGGTTTGTGGAGATCTTAGACGTGCTGAGAGGGCTCCTGCTGGGATTTTCAGATTTAAAGTGGGTGATCAGCTCCCACCGATCTAAACCAAAGAAAACAGAAGTGAAAAATAAAACATCTCACCTGGACCTGCTTCGATGTTGCCTATGTGGTGATTACCACGATTACATCAACACGCTTACCTGGCCTTGCAGGGGAATACCTAGGTGGCTGACTCTGCTTTATCTCCAAAGCACAGTGCTGGGAGGAGCTGTGAAAACACTTTCATCCGGCATCAGTAAAGAGTCCCTGGCCAAGCCTGAGGCTGGAACCACTTCTTGGCCAGTTTGGGCCACTCCACTAACACGTGGTCTGACCAAGCCAGATTTATGGAGCTGCGGTGTGAGAGTGCAGGTGGGTCCCATCTGCACATCAGACTGGCTGGCATCACATAGTGCATTTAGTGTAAAGCATCTTGGGAGCTGTTCTGCGTTATGCCAAAGACATAGGCAAGTTCATGTTTCTTGGAGAAAAAAGAAAAAAGGACTTCAGGCTACTTTTGCAGCCTCCATTTGGGATACGTAAGCTTTGGCCACAGACTGGGGCCATTGTCTTTGGGAGCATACAAGGGGCTGTGGATGTGAAAAGGTCATTCAGCTGGGTAAGCAGCTGGCCTCAATTCACAATGTTTCCTTAGACAACTGTAACAGATGCAACAAAAAACTGTCCCGTCAACAAGAATGGGAGGTATACACTGTACATAAATAACCTTCCCATGCAGATGTCTTCTCAGTGATCTCACTGAGAATAAGACTCTGAAGAAAAAAGTACAAGTACAGCAGGGCAAGATGCTCCATGGGGATTCAGCCTTGTTAGAGTATTACAGGGATAGACAGTGTGATCCAGAAATTCCTTCTGTTCTTTCATTACTCATGCTTTATTGGTATTCTTCTTTCTATAGATTTT
Organism: Bolborhynchus lineola; assembly: GCA_025448015.1. Lineage (NCBI taxonomy): Eukaryota > Metazoa > Chordata > Aves > Psittaciformes > Psittacidae > Bolborhynchus > Bolborhynchus lineola. The sequence continues at coordinate 39,130 of JAOEHX010061369.1, forward strand.
CAGGTATACTTTGCAACAAATCATACATTACTGAAGCTAAGGGCACTGTTGCAGTCAGAGGGCTTAGTAAAAATAGAAGTGGCTAAGGGCAAAAGCCAACTGTGAAATGTGAACCCATAACACAAAAAGGCAGTGGGAAAGCTGGAAAAGTGTGAGGCTGTGGGCAGGAGGAAGAATAGAGCAGCTCTTCAGTAAAAAGTTATTGAACAAATCACGCCCTCATATTGTTTATTCAGCTCCAGAGATGAGAAAACACATCAGTAAGAGCCAGTGAGCTGGAAGCCACTGAGTTTTTGCACTGATGTGAATCACACAATCACAGCATGGATAGGTGACCTCTGAGGATCACCTGGTCCAGCCATCCTTGCCAAAGCAGTGTCAGCTGCAGGCAGGCTGCTTAGATCAATGCATGGACATTGCACAGACTCTCTGGGCAGCCAGAGTTTGACTCTGCCAGTGTTTTGACTACCCTCACAGTGAAATGTTTTCTTGCGTTTAGATGGAATTTCATGTGTTTTGGTTTGTGTCCATTGCATCATTCTGTCTTTGGGCAGCACTGGGAAGACCTTGTCTCCCTCTTCTTTCTCCCTCCCATGAAGTATTTATAAATACTGATGAGATCCTCCTGAGTCTTCTCTAGACTTAAACAGGCCCACCTCTCTCAGCTTGTAGGAGAGATGCTCCAGTCCCTTAATCATAGTAGCCCTGCACTGAGCTCACTACTGTAGCTTCACATCTCTTGTGCTGGGGAACCCAGAACCGGACACAGCAATCCAGGTGTTCCACCAGTGCTGAGCAGGGGAACGAATCACCTCTCTCAACCTACTGGCAGTGCTCTGTCTAATGCAGCTCCAGGATACTCGTGGTCTCTTTTGCAGGAAGAGTGTGCTGATGGCTGTTGTTCAATTTAGTGTCCCCAAAACCTCCAGGTCCTTCTCTGCAGAGCTATTTTGCAGTTGGTCAGCCACAGCTTGCACTGGTGCCTGCGGTTATTTCTGCTCAGGTGCAGGATTATGCATTTTCCCTTGTTGGACTTCATGAGATTCCTCTCACCCCATTTCTCTCCAACCTATTCAGATCTGTTTGGTGTGAGAGTGACAGCAAGAAGGGGAAAGAGAGAGAGAAATGAAAGACATTTTATGAAACAGAGAATCTAATCTGTTTTTCAGTTTACTATGGTGGAGAATCCCTGCAAGTCTAGCTAGGATGGGATAGGATAGGGTAGGATAGAATAGAATAAAAATTTCAGTTGGAAGGTATCTTACAGGGATCATCCAGTTCAACTGTCTGACCACTTCATGACTGATCAGAAGTTAAGAGCATGTTGTTAAGAGCATTGTCCAAATGCCTCTTAAATACTGACAGGCTTGGAGTATTGGCCACTTTTCCAGGAAGCCTGTTCTAGTGCTCCCAAGTTTACTCATGCTCATGATCTCAGGTTGGTTGAGTTTTTTGTCCTTTTTATTCTTGAAGATCTAATACTTAGTAAGCCTTGAAAATGCCATGGTGCTTTTTGCCTGTGGATTCTCCTGATGCTATTCTGTGGGATCCAACTTGTTTCTATTCAAATCTGTCCTGATGAGAACAGGTGCAACTCAGCTGATATCATGATGAGTGTATACAGTCCCATATGTCACTGCAGAGTGGAAAAAAAATCAATACCATCTAGTAAACTACAAAGCAAAATAAAATGTGTGGTTTCAGTTATCTTTGCTATTTCGTGCAGTCTGAAAAACGCTTTTTGCTCTTGTGAGGTTTGACAACAGTTACTGAACAAAGCTGATGGGTTTTCAACAGCCTGCATTTAACATTAAATGTCTCTGTATCTACAAGCATAAATATGGAAACATATTGCTGGGAACAAATACCCATTTCAACCTGTGGTCTCATCTCTGGTTTTGATTACATTCCTGCATTTGCAGCAAAGGAAGCAACAAATTTACAACTCTGTCAGTAAAAGAAGATAGTTGAAGAGTTGCTCTGTCTTGATTTACAGTTCACTTATTTTTATCTACCAGTAAACACATAAATAAATTCTGCTACAGGTTTGGTATTTGTAAGAGCTTTCAGAAATGCAACAATCTTTTCTGATCCCTTTTAAATAGTCAACTCTTCTCCCACTTTTCATCAATTACAGTGAAAAGTGACTTACAAGAAATTTTTGTCTAGATAAATAAAATATTCTAGGGACTAAATGTATTGCTCAAAGCAGTTTGGCTCAGAGAACCTACAAGCTTAAGGTCTGTATTAGTCAGAAAGGTCTTTAACCTTTGTGAGGAGCTATACACCACTGTAAGACATTACACCTACCATGTGTAGGTTCGCTTTTAAAAATAGTGAACACCAACTTCAGCATCATCTGTGTGCTGTTTGGCACTAAGCAGGTGCCTATCTAATAATTATATTCACACCAGACTTTCCAAATGTGGGGCTCCTGTCCTAACAGGTCACACTTGGCAATTCAAGTAATTTTTTTGATCGTTTGATTTAATTCTCTGCTGCCCACAGCATCCTGTTCACAGTGCTTCTATTTATTGTACTGCAGAAATTGAGTGTTGGGCTACGTTTTGGGCAGGAGGAAAGCCACTGCCTTTTTCATTCCCATCTCTTCCTACCCTCTGCAGGTACACATCACACCTCCTGAGGCTCAGAGCACAGGTTTGCCTTGCTGTTACACAGATCCTCGTGTTTTCCCCTCCACCCCAGTATGTGAAACTACAGGACAAAATCTGGCTGAGGAAGTCCTCACCAAGTGCAAGCAACTTCTGTTCCTGCTGACACTGATCACTTAAGTAAAAAACATTTTGCTCATAAAGGACAGTTTAGGAGCTATTCAGTTGCTAGCTGTAGGTGTCATATGCAGACCTTTTAAAAGAAAGCACTGGTTTGTGCTGGTATCCAGTAAGAACAAGCTACAGATTCAGTGAAGGATGTGAAGGAGTTGTGTGATATTTACGATTCAGCAGCAAAAGCTGCCCCCTGGAGGAACAAATCATTAGGCAAATAATATGCAAGAGGGTCCAAGAATACCTCCACACATTCAGCAGTGAGCATCGTTATTGCAGTTGCTTTACTAAGTTAACCAAAGAGATTCAAAAACTGAAATACAGAGACTTTTTACACAATGAGTTATGAGTATGGATAAACAAAAGCAACATTCAATAAATGATTTTATAAACATCAATAAATACTGTAAAAGACTTGCAATTAGAAACCAAACTAAACAAATACCAACAACTTTAAATTGTCCTAATATTTATAATTTAAGCAGTGTTTTTTCATATACTTTCGCAACAGGGATTTAATCCGGAAGTCCTTATGTAATTAAAAAAGGAAAAAGAAAAGTAGTGACCATGTTACTGATACAAAACCAGCAAAGGGGGTCACAACTAGAGCAGAAAAATGACACATTCAGTTAGAATCATATGACAGTTTGGCAGGAATACTTTTAATGAACACTGTGTATATGTGAGAAAAAGACAGCATTGCTATTGCAGGCATAGAACGATGAACAAATGTCATTATCCATTGTCCAGAATCAAAAAGAACATTAGTAAAACGGGAAATGAAGACTAGAAAAGGAAAGAAAAAAACTCTATGGAAACTTTGAAAGCCACCTCCTCACAATAGTCTTCTAAGGCAAATGTTGCATGCACTACCTTCCCAAGAAACTGGGCAAAGCTCTTTCATTCCCTGTATCTTTTCTTTCATTTAGTTTCATGAAGAAAGGTTTGAGAGAGTAGAATGCTGGGAAGAAATGCTACAAACCTCTAAATTAGTGAAAGAACTTCCAGCATCACTATTATATTCTGGGTAAGAGGAACTGGAAGAAATTATGTTTTTCAGCCTCTGAAGTGCAATGATCAATAGCAAAAGGAGAAAAGCTAGGAGACTAAGGAATATTGAAACATAGACATAGACATTGGATAAACGGCCAGATGATGAATCCACTGAAGTTGAAAGGGATGTGGGATACAGCTCCAGAAATGTCCCATTTTCCATGTTTCCTACAAATCCAGATGAAGGGTCAGGTTCTGACATTTTTGGGTTTGTGTTTTAAAAATCACAACAGATCTTGGATTCAAAGGTAGTTTTAGCAGCATAACAAAGGGTTTATTTTAGGCAACCATTTGTACGTCACTACAAAGAGATGGCAAGTCAGCCAGTGATCAGACTTATCCTTTACTGCTCCAGTCCAGGACAATGTGAGATTGTATCCTTCAGAACTGCAAGGGAGAGAAAAAATAAAATAAAATGAAACAACCCAAGATTAATTTCTTAGCAGATAACGTGATTTAATGTGTCTGTTACAATCTAGTTCTTAATTTACGAGATATTTCTTAGCATTAAGCTGCAATTCTTAAAGCATTAGGTAACAATTATCTTTATATCTCTATTTTCCAAAACACAGGGATTAGGAGAAATCCTACCCATCAATGAATTAAAATTCCCCTCCACAAGTTGTTCAACTGAGGAATGGCACAACAAAAATGTACTTTATATGGGACAGACATATTGGAATCCAAATCTATCTTGTGAAAAAAAAAACTAGTCAAGGAATGAAAACTCCCTTCGGCACTGAACATCTGCCTTTCTAATGATTATATTCACACTGGGCTTCTCAACCTAGATGAGCAAGGCTGATCAACATCACAATGGATGACAAATCAATTAGCCACTTACTCCATACCATCTTGCCAAAGGTACCCAGAATGAGAAAATCTGCCAGACCTGCTTTCTTACCATATAGTTATAAAATGGATCAAATGGTTTTAAAGATCAAAATACATCTTGCTGTAATGCTGCTGTGGGGATCTCAATGGCAGGCACATTTCAACAAAGTGTTGCAGCTGCTGAGACCTAAATCCCAAGGGAATGGACAGCCCTGGCAGCTCAACATACGCAAGGAGACTACCTAAGGGCAGCAAATGGGGAAGAGATCCCATCTGTGAAAAAGTTTTGCCTCCAGCCATTGGGATCTGGAAGCTCAGGTGCTGGCAAAGGTCAAAGTAGCACAGGACAAGCAGACCATGGTATACTAAGCTGCTTTGTGTTTTGTTTAAAAATGTACTCCGTCCCCAGGTGCAACCTGGAAGTGTAAGAGAAGGCTCGATGATGGGGAACTGCTTGTAAAAAGCTGACATGCTGTAGCTGAATTACATGGTGCAACCCCTTGCCTTTGTTTTGATATAAAACAGATAATGCAAGGTGCAAGTGGGTAGGAAATGAAGCTAATTTTCTGCATATAATCATCCACGTACAATCTTTCAATCCATCCATCCATGGCCAACCTCTAACTGCAGATACTCAGGCACCGCGAGGAAAGGCAGTGAGCTTTCCTCCTACAAGGAAGACAGTACACATTCCCAGTGTGGTCCCTCTCATCCTGACCTTGCTTTCAGCCTCATCCTGTGGTCCCAGTTCAATACAATTATCTCTAACTCACTGTTAGAAGCTTTGAGGAAAATTCCACTGATTTTCATGTTGATAGAGAAAGCAAACAATGTCAGCATCAGCCAGAGACAAAATCAGGCCCTCGGAAGTAATGATGCGACGGTCTGGGGTCTCTCCTTGTGTGTCACACAGCTGCTCAAGTATATCTCTGTGTTTCCATGAGTTTCCCAGCACTGTTCCTGGCAATGGCCTGCTTACAATTTTTCCAAACTTGCTACCTCTGCTATCACATTAAAGTACTTCTTTCTTAAAGAGGCTGACACCTTTTGACATATGATGTAACCACAAAAGCTCCAACCTGAACTCAAGATGCTTAAGAAGGATAAGGTACTTTTCTACTGGTACTGTTTCTCCTCTGTGAACACAAAAGCCTTGGAGACACCCTGAGAAAAAAGCTAAGAAGTCTGCTTTGCAGCCACTGAAGTTGCATAGGTATCCACTGCACTGTTGCACTGTAATTTAAATTTAGGATGTTATGCTATATGCCACAAAAAAGCCTAAAGTGCCTGAGTAAACAAGGACTACATTAAGTGGTAGGTAGAGCCTGATTCTACATTTTTGAACCCTATTTTTACTTTCTATACCCCAGAACTACATCTATGCTACTACATAAAACAGGTCAAGGCTATTTTCTGACCTTGAGGACAACCTGTGCTGCATCAAGATGACTAAACTCCCTTTTATCCCCATGGACAGGCTGGCCAAATCACAGCTGCCTTTGGGAATGTATAATGGCCAGTCATAACCCCAAATATGTCCAGGCATTGCTTGGAGGGTGCTTGCTAATTCAACAGGAGAGATGAAGACAGGCTTATGCCTTGGCCTAGATTAATTTACTAGCACTTACACATCTGAAATGTTTCCATGGATAAAAGATTACATTCCAGATGTTGTTTCTACTTTTTATTAATTGCATTGATTGTTTTACTGTGGAGCTTTTGGCTAATCAACCACCCCAATAGCCTACAAGATATGCAGGAGTACAAAACTGCATCTACAAATACCAGATAAAAAAATTCTTACTCTTGTGGTAACTCATACTGACACAGAAAATATACTAAACAAAAACCATTTTATAATCCTAATAGTATTTAGCCCCACAAGAAACAGTATTTATTGAACCTTGTGAAATAAGTCACAACAGACTGAACAAAGAGATCCTTATAAGATTATACTCCTTTTGAACTGTCTTTAATTCAGTGACCCAAAATTAACTACTGGAACAATACATGTTCATTTCATGT